>CAJNOQ010001156.1:0-35195 GCA_905250885.1 Didymodactylos carnosus | reverse complement strand
GTTACAGTCATTATACTGGAATTTTAGCCTATTGCATGGTATCTACCAAAAACACTAATCACGATATTTCGACCTGAAATTTTGCCCACAAGTAGGCCTACTTGTAACTAGAATGTTCTGCAAATTTTAGTTCAAAAGAATGTTCGCTTCTTGAGAACATTTGGGTTTTTTATACCTCATTGGGGTCTATCTAATATACATGCTCCGAACTTGAAAGCGGCTTGACAGTACAAACCGTTCCATTGTCAGTTGAGAAACGAATATTTTTGCTGAAATATTGGTTTCTCAACTGAGATACTTGATTAACTCTTGTACCCCCAAGCCTATTTTAGACACAACAAATAGAATGTATTTCATACTTCTATCCATGCAAAAATAATTTTCATCTCATTTTCTTGTTTTTTGAGAACAGCATCTAAATAGACCCTAGTTGGTAGTACAAGGGTTAAAAGATGGATTGTATTTCAGTTGAGACGTTACGGATATTGTGTCTTTTTGAAATTTTAAAGTACATATTATTAATGTTTGCTGGATAACGCAGGAAAATCGTAAAAAAAACATTTCAAATCTAAATTCTGTTAGTTATAGAACTGATGTTTTGCCTAAGAATGCTTTTATTTCTAAAGACCTAGAAAACCGACTGCCATATTTGTGAGATAAAGCTTTATATATCTGTTCCAGGAGTCTCAAAGTATTTTTTTCGAATGTGGGACAGAATGTTCCGAATGGGAGGCGCTTATTTTAACGAAATAACGTCATGTCAATCTAAAATACCCGATGAGCTCAACCAAAGTCACATATTGCAAATAAATTAAAATCAATATTGTGAATTTGTTAACCATTTATCGTTAGAATTACACTGTCGTTTCTTCTTACAGTTCTAATTTAGCGTTCATTCTTTCAAAGCTAATTTTTCAAATTTCAAACATAGATTTTTCCTTTCAATTAGGTTTTATCGACAAATTCATATCACACGTCTGATAAACCCTGAGACTGCACGACAGGAAGAGTGATGTTTTTGGGGACGGCTCACAAATTTCAGAATAACTCTATTTGCTACAAACTATCCAAACACTTATATGATATTGATCTTTATGACAAGATATGCTAAAGAGGGCATAGATCTTTGCATATTATGTAATAACCTGTCAATCTTTTCCTCTGAAATATGACGCTGAAGTAGTAGGACTTCAAATGAATTGCCAGTGGGGGACGAAATATGTCCCCCATGAGGGATTTATTTACTGGTAGGGGACAAAATGGTCGAAATGGGAGACTGTCCCCCTCAATGGGGGACATTTGAGAACCCAGGTCTGTTCTCACGCCTTAAATGTCTTCTACCGCCTGAATATCCTGTAGTTCAACTCATTCTCAATTCAAATTTTAAACATTTATATAAGTTAGTCTTTGAAGAAATGATTTTACAGATATTTCAGTAACTAGGCTTCAGAAGTAACTTCTATTCTTCCTCAGAATCTACATGGTAGCATGAATGTGTGTATACACATTTAGACTATTCTTTGTAAAAGAGATATGAGACTAATCTATTATCTGTCATTCGTTCAAAGTGCATTTTAGATCTTTCTGTTTCTCTACTGTCACTATCCATTTAAAGTATTTAACGTGTATAGATTGATCACTGGACAAAAATCGTTTAATAAAATAGTTCGTTTACGTAAAAGAAAGATCACTATTCTACAAAGTTTGTAAACAGTTATTCTTAATTTTTTTTATCTTTTCTCTTCCAATATACACAGCAAAAATAACATTCTACTCCACGTGTCAGGAGACAGAACAGAACCGTCTGTCGTCTATTTCTGGCAAGAACATATATTCTACAAAAGAGAATAGACAGACAGTGCACAAGTGAAAAATTAAATTTAAGAACAATGACCATATCAAATATAAGAAACAACTACTGGTAAGTAGTTTTATTTTGAATAAATCACGTGTATCAGTAATCGACCAGTATTTTAAAAATTATTGCTAGATTAAATGAGTCTTTCGCACCCAGAGATAAGAAATAGGTACATATTTAATCAACCATAACCGGAACTTCTTGATAACAATGAATAACGAAACATGTCTAAATACTAAATTTTTCGAAAATAGTTTATCGTCCATAGTTTTTATAGCTATAGGTTATAAAATGCTCTTGATACATAGTTTACATGATTCTCTATCTATCTGATAGGGAATACCAAAGAAAAATACAGTTTTGATTGTACCGTTCTTTTAAAATAAAAAACAAAAACGACTCGTTAATTATGAACTAACAATTGTTATCACTTTCGAGATGTTATTTACTAGATAAATTATTATTCTTGTTCTCACCCTATTTTCTCACACAAGATAAGTTTGACTAGTTGTGCCACTCGGCTCCATACAAGAAAATAGTCTTATCAAATATTCGATTGAAATTTTGAGAAAATTTCACTTATTTAACGTAAAAACTAATTCATTGAATTGAAAATTTTATAATCTAGAACAAACAGAATTTTAAATTCATAATGATGAAAAGAAAATTTGTATATTAATTTTCTCCTCATTATTAAAATTTTCTTTTATATTAGTAGATTAGTTATGTTTTACCTTTGTATCGAAAACATAATCTGTTAGAGAAGTAAAAGTTGTTAAACTCTTTTTTCCGTTTCCTATCTTATAGAAAGGCAATACTGTTTAGACTATTCCTGTTGTGTATATCTCCATTATTCAAGTTAGATTGGAAATATGACATATTTACTTCAGCGACGTACTCAGCACGAGGCCTAGGGTGAACCATGGTCTACCCTTAGAAATTTCGTTTTCTTCAATTGAAAATAGAAAAAAATATTTTGATTGGAATTGAAAATAAAAATACTACACAAGGCCTTTTTTCTGTGGCCAAAGAAAAAGGTTTGGTCCACCCCTTATTAAAATCCTGGGTACATCACTGATTTACTTACTCAAATGGCATAGTCATTCCACAAAACCTTTTTTTGATTTATTTTATTTTACCATTTTTTTTGTTTTATATTATTTTCAGCCGAGGCGCGAACACTTAAAACCACTACGGACTTCTTGTAGAGCAAAGATAAGCGCTTATCTTCTCTGAGTCAACACTGGAACTTTTTTCATATGAAAAACAAACTCGAATCATTTCATATTTTAAAATTACCGTTAACTGAAGATATTTTTTTTGCATTTCTGTATCTCTGGAGAGTTTCATGAACTGTTGAATCTATTGTAGAGAATTACGCAGTAGTTAGTCAAATTCATTTGTTCTTTAAATTTTTTATCATTTCTTCCAATAACAAACAACAGAAAGTGGAATGGCTGCCAGTTTTTTTTATTTGCTACTACGTTTGACTTTCAATGATTGGAATAAACGTTATACGTTATACTTAAACTTTATCAGTTTAAAGGAAGAAGAAAAAGAAACGCAGTATTCTCTTTTTGTTCAGTTTTTTTACTGCCACTATTGATCCATTTATTTTCAAAAACGAATATGATTGAGGCAAATTTTGACTTTTAATTTTCATACTTTTTCAAATTCAATAAAAACTGTAATTTTCAGATTTTTAATGTCTCTTTTCTTTTTTTTAATTCTTAAAAGTTCTTTATTGAAATTTATTTTCTTCTGCTAATCAAATTCTTTTTACATGACTATTAAACTGAGGGAAAGTATCGATAGAATTTTAAATCTGAACTTCTCTACAGAGTAGGTGTGTATGTGTGTGTATGTTGTCAATTTTTTTCGTATTTTATGCATTATCATTATGATTTATCTTCTTTTTTCCGTCTTTTTTTTTGTTCTCCGTTATTATTCATGCTGCTTCTTCTAGTAGCTATATGTATATTTCGTTCGTGTGTGTGTGCAGTGATCTCACAATTTGACATTTGCAATAGTTTCGTTTCTTCTTCTCTCTTTTCTCTCTCAATATATGTCTTGTTTACTGACATACTTTAGCTACTGTGCAGATTCTTATTTTTAATTTTATTTCGAGAAAAAAAAAACATACCGCAGACTCTGTGATTAAGTCTCGTAAATCTGAGAGTAAACAAAACAAAAAAAGAATTGAACGGAATATCTATTAGAGTAAGGCATGATAAAAAAAAAAGGAGAAGAGTGGCATATGTAGAGAACATGCACACAATACACACTATTGAAGTTAAACAAGAAATAGCAGTGAAAAAGTTAAATCCTGCTTAAAAGAATAAAAAATAAACGAGAATTTGCACATGACTGTAAGCAATTCGTTGTTGGTATTCTGACAGTAATGCTGTCAAACGTTTCGTGAGTTTGACAGTTGCTATTTTATAGTTAGACAGGAAGTATTTAGAGTTTAACAATAGTTTTCATTGCATAGATGCAACGTAAAAATTGTTTTATTTTTTTTTTTTGAATTCACTCGTTCCAGAAAAACTCTTACTAACAACTGTTTATTATGCAAATAATCCTTTTTTAAATTATGGGGGCTTCTCAAAATAATCTCTGACCTTTTCGTGTGTATCTTTTTTCTTGTTGCATCTACAGTCATCTCATCTTTGTCGCATCGCTTTTCTATCTTCTTTTTTTTTGTTCTCTTTTCCACCGTTTTTTGTTTTGCCACAAGAACGTGTCTGCCATGATAAAAATGAAGCTTTTAAAAGAAAGTTGCAGAGTATACCTGTACACATACACTAATTGTTGACACAATAAAGATGTAGGAGACTATTAGTGTTAGAAGAAGAGCATAACGAGAATAACGAGGAAAAAAAAATAAGACAATAAATTCTGTATGAACATATTTTTTTGTTCTCTCTTGTTCTTCATTTGTCCTCTGAAGAAAAAAATCTAAAGTTGAAATAATGTTGTGTAACTACTAACGGTATAGTTTGTTTTCATCATCAGTAATTCAATTTATGATTTCGGGGTAAGCAAGGTGACTTTTTTTGTTTTTGTTTTTAATTAACTCATTAGAATTTTGTCCATTCTATTTGTTACTTAAAAGAGACACAGCTTTTAGCATGTAAATCATTAGTGAAGAACTGAAGAGTATAAATGTATCTATTAAAATCCTAGCCTATTAGACAGAATAGCTTATTATCACTTTACTAGCGATAGCGAGTTACAGTATTGTGTGATGAAAATGATCTGAACCATCAGCCGTGACTCACTACAATATCGCAGTTCGATTGGAAAACTTCTATTCACTCTTATTTAGAACGTATATGGTGTAAAAGATAATCTTGCATATATTTTACTTGATGTTAAATTTAATTTATTAAGTTTTTAATAAAGTTCACCAGATTTTCCGGTAAAATATAGATAACGTGAAAAATAGAAATTGTAAGGTGATGAAGCGTGCATGAGGTTCAAATTGAATTTTTTTTTTAAATATATTTTTTTTGGCAATAATGAGTATACGTTCTATGTCGTTAAAGTAATAAAAGTTGTGCATTAGCAGTCAATAGTGTAATGTTATTTTTCTTCTTTGACTTGTCATTCATTCTACTGTCATTCATTCATCTCTATACTCATTAGCAAACAACAGTGTGATCAGCCAGAATAGAGAATGTCATTTTTCAAAAAAAATATGTTTAATGTGCATTGCCTGAAGCTATTTTAACACGAAAAAATCAATGTTCTTTCATAACACTAATTTTTAGAAACGGTATTTTATGTCTCATTAATATGGCGATCAAAACGAAAGAGAAAGTGATGACGATAAATGCATTTTTTAAGGTACTTATTCTCCATTCAATTCCAACGAGAAAACATCGGGCCAATAAAATTGTTATGTTTTTATTCATTTATCTTTTCTTTTCTATCTCTATCTCTAAAATAATAAATGGGTGTCATCAAATGACATTTCAAATATACTTTCTTCTAAAAAGTGTTCACATAATTGTACAGCGATATTCGTGTCTGAACTATCGTTCTTTCTTCTGTCTCTATCTCTCTCTCTCTCTCTCTCTTTCTTCCTCTCTTTTTCTCTGATTGTCGGAGTTCGTGTTAAATATAAAAATAAAAAAAGAACAGGTAGTTGTTTTTACTATAGTAGTGACCTTTTGTTCTTTGGTCTACGATTCTTATTTTGCCATTAGTCACTTTATTCTAAATACAATACATTCAACATTTTATTCTGATTGTTTCTTACACAATAACAGAAAAATGGCTCCGACAAAATCATTCAACCATGAAGATAAAGAAAGGAAGAAAAACTCCGTCAACAGTATAGTCATTACTGTACATCTTTTTTTCAATTTTCTCATCAATCTTTTTGTTTTCATTTCTTTTGTTTCATCCTACTAGATATACACTTCCATTTTACAGAAAATGAACTGAATACGAGAGACTATTTCGGCAGTAGTAGTGATGTTCATCTGTCTGGACCTATTAGATATGATCATTTTTTAATATTATATCTGGTTAAAATAAATTGCATGAATGAATGAATCCAGCATTCTAAATTTTTAAGTAAAGCCATCTTTTTCATATCATATACCTACCGAAAATAAAAAGAAACAAAGTACTACGAGATATAGACTATACTGTACAACGGTGTATACATATGTATGTGTGGTTATACAGAAGAAGATGACGTGTATCTTCTTCGTTCTAGTAGTTAACAAACCGTCTCTCCTTTTTTCTTTTTTTTTTGTCGTTCTTTTCGCTTCTTTAACGTGCCAGACTCTCATCATCATCATACCGTAAAATTCTCTTTCTTTTCTCTTCTATTGGAAAAGAGTCTGATTTGTGACAATAAGTGAGAGAATATTCACAAAAAAAAAAGAGAAAGAAGATATATCTCGCTTTATTTTTGATAATGATCATTATTCTATGGAAGAAGACATTTTTTAACAGTAATGAATATCTTTGAACTTCAAACGTTTAGTTACCTAGACAGGTGAGTATATCAGTTGTAGTTAAACTTAAATGTATTTTTTTCTTGCTCTCATAATAATATCTGTAAATGATTGACTCATATAAAAATGAATTTATATTTTATCAACTGTGGTAAAAAGATTCATTTTTACTGCATGATAAGAAAATTTTGAGTTTTCATTTGAAAAACACGATTCTATTTTCTTTCGTAGCAGTCAGTCTTATTAACTAACGATAGACAGAACAGTTTTATTATTTATTAAATTTCAAAAGTTATTGTTTCAATATTTAGCTCTCTTTTAAGGACTATATTCTAAAAAGGCAATCGTAGATTAAAAAACGAAAAAGGGTTTTCCATTTTTTAAAATTGGTAAAATACCCTTTAAAAAAACCCATTACAGCATCTAAATAACCCAATACGTTTTTTGGAGGGTTTTTTACGTATTTTGAAAAATGAAAAAGCGTTCGGTATAGTTACAAAATGAAAAACTCTTTTTCATTTTTTTAATCTACGATTTTTTAGAGTGTAATTTAACTTTTCATAGAAAAGTGGAAAACAAGATCTTTAATTATTCACTCTCAATTACTTTCTGTTGAAACATAACCATATAGATAGATTTTTGTTTTCAAATCAAATATCTAAATTCAACTTAAAAAGTACTTAATCCTTTTATTATATCAGATATTTATAATGTATTTTCTTCACTTTTTCTTGTCTGTTGTTATTTCTGTTTATAAAGCTGCCATTGGGTGCAAAAAATATTTTGGACGGTTAATAATAAAGGATGAATGCGTAATGATGAAGAACAAGCATTTTTCAAAAAAAAAATGAAAAGTCAGTGTTGCGTATCGGTACTCTAAGATTGTGACAGCAGAAATAGAGGCATAAATACGCTTTTACTCTTTTGCACGACTGCCATACTCTTTATACTATTATCTTTATTCAATAGGCAATTTTTACATTCTTTTTTTCTTCTTCTTCTTCTTACACATTCTGTGTGTACATTTGTGCACACATTTGGCTTTCGTTTTTCTATCATTTATCATAAAGACGTCATCAAGTCATGATTCTGTTTTTAATAAAATCTTACTATTGATCAGTTAGTTATCTTCTTCTATAAATCGGCGATTATACGAAGGTATATGAGCTCTATTATCATTTTCTCCATATACGATAAAAATGTTCGAGGTTTTTTTTGTGGTTGAATAGAATTGGCCACTTTTTTTATTTCTTTTCTTCTATATTATTTGGTGCCATTTCGCATTAGACATTTATTGGTGCTTTTTATACTTATTCTGTGATTCCATATGTGATTGGTTTATACAGAGAAGAAATATTGGAACTAAATGATACGCTTATTTTCTTGATGTATGTACGAACTTGAATGTATCTGGTAGGATTTTTTTTTTTTTTTGTTTTTCGAAGAATGTTGATCGTAAAAACAGCATGTATTTATTTATTTTGTAATATATGACTGTAGGCAATGAAGATTCCTAAATTGATATCTTTCTAGATGATCTATAAAAGAACATTAGGTGCTGGTCGGAATCAGATTAAAATCGTCTATTATTATTTTATTTCAAATAAAAATAAAATCGATTTGATCAAAAAATGGCAGTTTGTCATTGTTGGCATCCTCGTGTCAAGTTTCAATTAAGTCCAAACAAAAAAAAAGAATAAAAGTTGTCATTAAAACAATTTTGTTGATGAAAAGGAGATTTTTAATTAATTAGTCTGCTCGAGCTTAGGCTAGAAATAGATGTAGTTAACACTTCTATAGTCACTAAATTAAGATTACATATATTCGACATACTTTCCTATACTCTAATTGTAAACCACGTTTGTCAGTAAATTTTCATATTATTTCAAATAGTATTCAAGTTTTATCTTTATGTATTGTAAATAACTGGAAAATTCATTCCAGAATTAATTAATGGGTGCAAAAGAACTTATATAGTTATTATGAATTTTAGTTAAAGAGTTTGAAATGATTTTCTTCGATTCTATTTTTTTCTTTCCATCAAATTTAAAAATTTTTTATAGTCTTGACTCATTCCATACTGCGTGTATACCATTTTATTCCTTAAGTATCAATATTTTTCATTACAAAAAACGTGAGTTTTGATCATCAAATTTATAATTAATTAGATGAATGAAAAGGAAAAGCAAAATAGAAAATTTGATTATTCAATGGAAAAGCATTAAAAAATGATAGAAAAAAAATCTCTTCTGATCTTTTTTTTTTTATCAAAATTGTTTTCTCAACATACAATCATAGATTTTTTCATTGCGAAACGTTTTTCTTATATCAGCTGACGAAACAGAGAATCATCTGGCACGTATGAACAGATCTGCCATATAGAATTTACGGCTCAACAGGCCTTTGTAGCACTGTCACCTAAAAATTGGAATCTTTCGACAAGTATGCACACACCTACGAGGGTTAGCAGACCTACGGAATAAAGAGAGTTTTTTTTTAATCATTTTTTTACGCTTTTCGGTTGTGGAAAATATCCAGTGATCATATTTTCTCTTTTGCTTTTCCATTTCATTCATTTAATTAATTATAAATTTGGTGATCAAAACATATTTCTCCCTTATTCCTCTATATTCTCAATAATTTTTGGGCGTTTATGCTTACTACTGCATAGTAATCATCGTTTTATTTTTTCTTATATGTTTATCGATTATGTTTGATTTCCGGTAAATGGATTTATTCCAACATCATTGCATGTTTTCGATACATACGTGCATATTTATTTATGTACATCTCTATTCTTGATCTCTGTTATTCCCTTCCTTTTGTTGCATGTGTGTGTGTGTGTATGTGTGTGATATTATCTTATTTTTATTATTTATTTTTCTCGTTCATGACAAATTTTTGTTTATATTATATTTTTAGACAATTCGAATTTGTTAAGAAAATGTCAGATGAATTCCAAGACGACATCAGGTAAATATGCATCAGTTTTGTTCTATACATACAGGAAAATAGTTTGTTTGCTAAGATTAACTGTTTACTGCATGAGGCTAAAGAGAGAAAGAGAGAGAGAGTGAAAATGATTATTAAACGGAAGTAGAAATTTTTTGCAACTATTTACAGCAGAATCTTTGTTATGTAACCGATTAGTATTTATTCGAGAAAAAAAGAAAATAGTTCACCATATATATCGGATTTCCGATGAGAAAGAGAGAGAGAGAAAAAAGACATTGAAATATTTAGGAAATGCAATCAGTCTGCTTTTATAAGCACGATAGAGATAGATAAGTAAACTTTATTTGCAAAAATAAGTGATCAAACAGTCTGTATATCTGAAATGAATACTTGAGTTTTGATCGATCAAATTTAATAATTGATATCAATATACAGAGATAATATTGGGGGAAACAATTTAGTTGCTATTTACATTGCCATAAATCTCGATATAGAAGAATGTTTCTTAATTAAATTTTGAAACACTTTAGGATCTTATTAATTGTTAAAAACTTTTGGATTTTCTTCTTATAAATAGTTCTAGTAGATAGGTGATAAAATGATTATAATCGTACCACTGTCTGTTAATAATGTTAAAATAGAAGTTGATGAATTTTTAATCCCATACAAGAGAGAACTTCGTTTTATAGAATAGTTGATCTTGTCATCAGTTCTCTAATACTTTTACATGTTCTCTTCTATTAATAGTGGCTATATGTGTATTAAATGATATCAGTTCAATATATGTATATACGTTAGAGGTGTATTTCATTTGTTTTTTTCACAGGATAAATAAACATATAGACAGGAATAACAGACAACCGCTAATCCCTTCATTTTCGGTTGCCAATTTTCTTTCTTTCTTTTTTTTTCTTTGAATGCCAACAATCAGTTAAGCTATGACTAAATTTGCTGAAGATCTGATATCGTGTATAAAATTAAGAATAAAAATTCTATTTTGTACATTAATGGCATATAGTTAGTAAACGTATAGACGTTGACAAGAAAACCAACATAACTAAAGTATAATGAAAGATTAAGCAACAAACACATCGACATCATACAGCCACTCGACATAAAACTAATTTCAAATAAGATTTTCATGTTAAAATATTATTTCGTAAGTTAACAATTGTTTTTAATTTATTTGATATTCTTATAAAAAGAATTTTCAAAAAAGAAAAGAAGTAATTCTTTATAATTAAAATAAGAATATTTGTTTAATTATTTGCAAGTTAAAATATTAATAGTTTTCACCGAAATGTTTTTTAATTAGTTGATTATATGTTCTCTATAAGAATGTAAGGATTTTGGTGACATCTCATTTATTTTAGTGGGAACCGATAGTTATTTGATGATGATCTTTCTTGTTTTATCACCTCTATTTTTCATTTTATTGTCCATCCCATCTTTTCCCATCATTCTCTGTATCTGTCTGTCTGTCTCATCTCTTGATCGAAACTTACACTAATCATACAATTTATAGTTGGATGGGTGAAGATGAAATGTATGTGAATGAATGATATGACAAAAGAAGAATAATGGAAAAAGAAAAGGCATTTTCATTTTATATCAGTTTCTTAGAGAAAAATTGGTATCCGTATATAAAACCTGTACAAATGTATTGTGAATGAGTAAGTGTTCTGGATTCGTCGATGCGTAGCCGCGATTGCCTTTAAGCCATTTAGATATCGGTACTAGATAAAGAATTTCTTTTGCTTCTTACCTGTCGTCGTTTTAACAGTTCGTTCATGTTGTCTCGATCATTTGTATAGTTGATGTTCTCTTTCTCTTTCTCTCTCTCTCTCTTGTTTTTCATAACGCCCATTTTCATCCTATACAAAATATATCTAAGAACCATACAATAATCGTATAAAATTTAATTTATAAAAAAATAAAATCTTTAACCGAGACGTTTTGGTAGTAGTAGTGGATGATATTTTTACACATATATATATATGCAATAGATAGATAATGTATTTCTTCTTTATCATTTGATTCAATCGGTCTCTGTCTGGTCTATTTTGGTTTGGGTTTTTCTGTTATAGATTTAGACAATCGTAAAATGTCTTCTATTATTCGATCTTTCTTTCTCTATACAGACAAAGATATAAATCAAAAAATATAGAGAGAAACCCCCATATATACATATATCATCAATGTTAAATAAATTTTTTTTTTTTTTAAAAAGACCTGTATTTAAAAATTACATGTGATTCTTAATGACAATTTTGCGTTTCTCAAACATATTTGAATAATGACATAGAATAAAGGCGAGATATAATGTACCCAATGAACTCATACCTCAGAGCTTCTATAGATCTCATGTTTGAAATAGATTACCCATCATTAATACCAGATTTTTGCGTATATAGAAATAGAGAATTCTGCAAATGAGTTTAATCAATATTAATTGATTATCTCATACAAATGATATGTGTTGTTTGGTATGTGATTAAAAGCCGCAACCTAATATAAATTAACTATCTTCCGCTTAGCAAATTATTAACATGTTAGTAACTTGATTTTTGGCACAATTCTTTTCATTAAAAAAAAAATTGAGGCGTCTCAATGTCTCGATAATAAAAAATTATGTTTTAGTTTCAATATTTGTAAACAAATTTTTGTTAGATGATAAAAAAAACATAAAACAACTCATTTGTGATGAAAAAGACGCGATATATCTGTGTGTGATATTTTCCACTATCAGAATGTGTCAGACTTTACCCGATATAAAAAAAAAAGAATGAATATTATAGAATTTTTAAAAATAAGAAAATCTAAGAGTCTTTTTTTATTGATTGTTAATTTTCTTTTTTTCCGTTTTAAGTGATACTGATGCAAGATCGGAAAAATCAAATTCGAATATTGAAAGTACAAAAACGACACCGTCAAAATGTGGTGGTGGTTCAAGCAGGTATGTTCGTTAATATTATTTGCTAATAATCTAACATATAATAAATCTTCTTTCTGCTGCTCTTTTAAAAAGCTTTTTTTGTTATTATGATTGAACGTATTTTTCCATGCTAACGATAATAATTGAATCTCTACTGTTATAGCTCTTAAATCAGCTGAGAGCTTTTGAGATAAATATAGTAAGTAAGCTGATTTATTTTTTCTTATACTCCTTCATCAACTCATCAATGTACAGAAATTGATAAGAAAACTTTAATAAAGAATCAGGTGCCTATCAACCAGTTTTTAGTTTTGAGTGTAAGTCATAATTCATTACTTTATCTTAGAATATTAGTCAGATAAATTTTGAAATTTGTATTTAAGGATATCACGTGACACTAGTGGACGGAGGTCACTATAGTCTGGTTCAAAGATGATTGATTAATTTAGAGTTATTATACGTAATAATTTGAGAGATTCATTCAGTAAATGAAGCTTTTATGAAAGAACTAATTCTCTTTATTTTACTTTCAATTCGATTCTAAATATTTCGAGATGATTAAAGACATAATAGTATCCGCTTGTTAAGATTTTTCTATTTTATTCATAATTCTTAGTTTAATTACTCATTGTTGACTTGAGTCATCGATAATAAATAAATACTTAATATTCTATTTTATATTTAGACGTAAACAGCTTGCACCACGTTTTCGTTTAATTCGTCAATGCAATGAATGTGATTTTTCTACATCGAATATAAATGAATTTAAAAATCATATGAATATTGAACATTCCATAGAAAAATTATTTCCTTGTGATTCATGTCGTTATTATTGTTTTTCTCTTTATGATTTTCATTCACATACAAAATCTCATGAAATCAAGTATGCTATTGCTCATTCATTTTGCTTATTATTAATTTTTTATTTTTAATTAAAATACACCATGATTCAATTATTATCATTTTTTTCTTTTAGATCTGTACAATCATCAAATTCATCTTTTATGATTCAATCATCTCCGTCAGCTACAATAAAAACGATGACAAATTTTTCTAAAAAAATTTTAAATTCTGAAGAAGAAATTATTGATCATGAACAACCAACAAATTATATTGTGAATTCATCATTCTATAATCATCAACACAATAATAATCATATTGAACATGAAACGTCAACATACGATAATGAAGGATGTTATGATGATGAAAGCTCAGAAGATGAACAAGGAGAAGATGGACAGGTAAAATAAACAATACATCATACTCTAGCGACCTCCTCACATGATATAATGATTTTTAGAAAAAATCTAATATAAATGATATCAAAAATAAATCTAGTACAAATGAAATAGTGAAATATCACTGTAAGAAGGTAACAATCAAATCTAAAAATAGAAAGCTCTTTTTGCTCGCATATCTAAAGCACGCTTTTATTTTGCTATGATCTGTTTTCTACATTTGTCGATTAAATTCGTCATGTTTTTCATCAAGTACTCATCATCTATCAATTTCTATCGTTTCAAGTGAAAATAGACAGTTTAGTACGAATGTCATCCAGATTGTCTTTTTTTATTGAGTTCATAAGATTGTTAGATATTCGTCTACCCTAGGAGTAACTTGTGAACGGTTGGCAAAATTTTGATATCGAAAATTATTTTCAGTTTTTTCTCTTTATACTTGTTAGCCTTTTAAAAAAAAAATCGAGTTGTGGAATGAAATATGGTTGCATGAGTCAAGTAACATTTCTGGACATAAAAGTTTATTTCGGTTAACAATAGATTTTGATCTTTTTTTCTTCAACCTCAAAACTAGAAAGTCATAAAACTTTTAAACTTTAGTCTGTCACGTGTAAGTAACTCTTCATACAAATGACGATATCTCCTTTATCTGAACGAACATTATGAGAAAGGTGAAAAAATCGATTTTATTCACGCCAAACGAGTTGAGCTGAAACTTTGGGAAATCGATAATGAACTGTACTTGTATACTGTAGGAAAGTTTTGTGTTTACACATTCTCTGGTTTAGGAAATATTTTTGCGATCTTAACGCTAAATATATTTTAATCCATAATGCATAGAACTTAACGCCTCTACACTTTCTAAATTGTTTTATAAACAGAAGATGTTAAAAAAATATATGTACTGTTGATTTATTGATGTCTACGCCAGAAAAATGGTTTTATAACATCTTCTGTTTATAAAACAATTTAGAAAGTGTAGAGGCGTTAAGTTCTATGCGTTATGGATTAAAATACATTTAGCGCTAAGATCGCAAAAACATCTAAACCATAGTATGTGTAAAGACAAAACTTTCCTAAAGTATACAAGTACAGTTCATTATAGATTTCCCAAAGTTCCAGCTCAGTCCGTTTGGTGCGAGTAAAATCGTTTTTTTTCCGCTCTCTCATAATGCCTGAATTGTTCTCTATTGGATTATCGTCGGTGATATACAAAATAATTTACCATAATTTACAAATTTTTTACAAGTACACTAACATTTAAATCTAGTCAATCTTCCAGAAGTTCCAAAAAACTAAGCTGGGATCGTGAAATAGTCTAAGAGATTCAGTTCTGTACAACAGGCTACAAGAATATATGCAAAACTTTGAGAAAAATCATTGTCTAAAGTCAAATATTCGAAAAATTCTGTCCGAATATAATGAAACAGTCAATTTTTAACATATTGAAAAATAACTGAATCTCAGTAGAAAAAAATATACTTGACTTGAAATTTTTCCTAGTTAAGCTGATGTTTTAAAAGTACCGTTTGTTCGTATCAACGTGTACTTCTATGAAAGAGTGCATTATATTTTCATACATTAAGGACTATGTTCTCATCTAATGGGAATAAAGATGGATGGATTTTTCTACTCCCGTTCAACTACTACGGATCATGTCATCTATATCACAAAAATATTTCATACATTAATTCTCTCTGTAATGTAGCAATTGTCATGTTTGTTCTTTAATTTGTAAAAATCGAGTCTGACTAAAATCTGTTATTGTTTTGTAATATGGATAAGTTCAATTAGTAACAAGCGCAGCAATTTCTTTTCATCATTTTATTTAATGTCTTTTTTTTTGTTTAATGAAAATATATTTTAAATAGCTAATTTTCTTTGACACTTTCTTAGAGTCTTATCTATCAAACAAAATTAATTTGTTTTTCTATTCGTTTGTTCTCTATCTATATGGCATTCAATTTTAACTTATGATGTGTCCATAAGTGAAGTCAACCACTTCTTCTGTTCTCTCATGGTGAAATCACATTAATAGTCGTCATTTTTAACAAAGAGTAGATGTTGCTCAACGATATAGTCGATCGATGATGTTTGTAACTCAATTCATTTTCTTATGTAAAACATTGAAGATTAAGGAAGCGATTCAAAATTTATTTTGTTCTTTAACAGTCGATTTTCTAAATATATGAGCTTATGAACGAAACAGAATAAGCTGAAAGAATTAAACAATAAATTATCAGCCGGGTTTGTCTATGCACAGCTTTTAAAATTATAAAAATCTAGTAGAAATAAATGTTTAAATTCAATCTGATACATCAGTTCCAAAATGTATCACAATTATGTGATTACAGAGGTTAAGGGATAGTCTCATAAACTACCTGATTAATCGTATCGTTTTTCAACTCTTAGTCTTGGATATCTGTATATAATTTTACAACTTTTTTCTAAAGTGTTACTGATGCAATGTAACACAAGATGATAAAGAGTGGTGTCAACAATTCTGATCAAAAGCGTAATAAAACGTTATTTTTCTAAAGATGACTTTTCTTTAAAAATGTTTTTTTTTGAGAAGCTTTTTATCATCCATATTCATGTTCAATCGATTTATCGTCTTTTCAGAGAGAAAAATGTTTTTCTATTGCTTATTTAACTATAAATATGTTCTTGATGATATTTTTTTGCATGTGTTTGAACTTATCCAGTGTTCATATCCTGCTACAATGTTGATAATTTTTGCTCACCATATTAAATTTCCCGGCATCTTTGGTCAATTCATTCAATTGATTTGTCGATTGTCTTCTTCGTCTTGTTGTGTGTTTTTGATCATAAGTATGTGTATACAAAGTCAACCCTTTTTTTTAAACGATGACTAAATTTCTTTTTGATCTCTCTCTCCTCTCTCTCGATATGATATAATCAGACATGAGTGTTCTTAAATATGATAATTTACTAAGGAATTGAACGATGTCAATCAATTTATTGTTTTGTTAGACTGACATAATTTTTTTTTCTCTTTTGGTTCTGGTGTAAATTTTATTTAAAGTGATACTTGAGATTTTTCTGGATTATAACAAAAATACACACGATCCGTGTGTGTCTGAAAGATGAACAATAAAGTTTTACAAACCTAGATCGTATCTAATTTGCATCACAAATTTTTCTTCTTAGTTGTGTTTTTTTTATACTTGTGTTCTCTGTACAATTTATGATTTTTATTTCACAACTTTCCAAAATAAAACAGAGGAAGAGAGAGAAAGAGAGAGAGACAAACAATGAAATTGGTGAATTATGACTTTTTCACTGATTATTATTATTATTCTAAAGGCAACAGTATGTTTTTCTTCTTTCTATATTTTTTTTCTTGTTCTCACTTTTCAACTTTACAGAGTGACAGAACTGTATCGAAATTAATGCGGATGATTCTCGAATTTCACTTTTACCCGTCTTCAACTGACATACATATACGTACACTCTACGCGTCTAACTTGTAAAATTAATTCCATCTCGGTTTCATTTTTTTTTTAAAAAAATGAAATATTTAATATAAAACAAAAAGAAAACGTTTAAGTAAAGGTAAGCATTGGACAGTTGATTAAAAGAAACTAATTATACTGTCTTTTCTCGATGTGACATACTGTACTTTTCAATGATTAACTAAGTTATTTTTATATATTCTTTTTCGTGGTTAGTATATAGATATTTAACTTAACGACAATTTTTTGTGTTTTTATTCGGACATAGGACAGAAGATCATGACCACATTTATTTAAATATCGTGTATAAACTAAACTGTATACTAGATGATCTATACTGCTTTTCTTTTTTTCAATAAAGAGATACTAATTCATTATGGTAGTTCAACAGTTTATTTTTTAGGATTCTATTTCTAGCTCGAATATTATAAGAATTTGTACGAACAGTACTGTATATATATATATCAATTTGTCAGATTTAAATCATTAAATATGCACAAAAGATTGATCTTTTAATTTCTGTTTGTATTTTATCGCTCTATTCATCATAAAACTAAGTGAAAAATGTTCTTTTACGGATCATGTTTTATGACTCTGTAAATTAAAGAAGTGTCAATAAATAGAACTGCTGCGGGAACAATTAAATTTTTTACCGATTATATGCCTATATTTCATAGTATACGTTGTTCTTAACACGCGTATATATTATACACTGACTGATTTAAATTCAATTTTGATATTCAACTATGTTGAACGAGAAAGAGAAAGATATTCATTAATGATGTGTGAAAAATATCCGTATAAAAATTGAAGTTGAACGCGAAAGTATATCTATCTAACGTTGAATAGAGAAGAGAGTTAATGTTGGAAATGTTCGTGCTATTTATCTTGAATAGTTCTATCTATGAAAATATATGGTACCAGATATTCTCTGTCGAAATTGATATTTAAAACAATTAGGTGTCAATAACAGTTTTACAGAATATCATAAAAATTAGTTTTGAAAGATTAATTGAACTTATCAGACTATTATCAAAAATGTAAAATTTACTCTTCAAATCAGATATACAGATAATTTTGAAAAATAAACATAATTTTCTAATATGTTCATTGTTTTTTGTGTACTAAATTTTGTTATCAAGGAAGTGAGAAAACTTAGTCATATTGTATCTTAGAATATGATGAATATAACAACAAATTTTATATAGTATCAATTTTTGTAATAGAAGAAAATAAGTGATTGAATCAGATTTTTTTTCTTATTTTTTTTTTTTTTATTAGATTAGAGAAAATTGAAAATTTTCTGATCATCCAGACATACAGAAAACTCTAAACTTTAATATCATTGTACCATAACGTTTCTTATCTTTTCTTCGCTTATTTCTAATCATTGTTTCTATTAAAAATAAAAATTGTATATGATAAAAAAAAAAAAAAAAGAAGAAGAAAAACAACACCTCATAAACATGCGCGTCCAACATAAAAATGAAAAATGATTATATCTCGTTTTTAAATGTCTGCAACGAACGATGATAGACTCTTCTTCTACTATACCGGTCAAAGAAAAATGATTTTTTTTCTTTTTGTGAATTTGATACTGCTTCTTTTTATTGATGCATGTAATTCTATTCACATAATGCACATAGGATCTTACAAGATGAGTGAGAATCACAAATTTAAGTTTTACATTTTTTATTTTTTATGAATCATCAAAAGTAAAATATACTGGGATACTGTTTTTAATCATTATTCATCAAAGATCTACACTTTAAACTGTTCAAAGTTTCTCACAATATTTCACATAAAAAAGATTAATGCTAACCGTGTTTCTTATAAATTATTCTTAGCACTTCTTTGTTGTTGCTGTTTTTTCGTCAAATATGTATATATTTTGACAAACTCAATTGTTGTATCAAATTTTTAAAAGTTGGTTACTTTCATTTTTTATCAGTGAAACGTATGCTTCAGTTGAAGAATGGAAAGGTTATTCGACTATCATATAATAATAACAATAACATTTATGATAAAAAAGAAAAAAATGGATTAACGTAGATGATGAATAATTTCATCTATATAGTATTTTTACTGTGAATACTGACTGTTGTCTGTGTGTTTTCGTTTTGTCATTTTTTACTCTTTTAATATTCATTTCTCTATACACCTCTTCTAAATATCAAATTTTATAGTTTTAGACATAAAAAATAAAATTTTTAACGTTTATCATATTCTCTTGTATATAATGTCGGTTATGGCTATTATTGGTGTTAAACATTAAAGGAGAATTTTTAAATATGAATCAAGACAGCATCAGAAGAACAGAGCATTACAGAGTGTTAAATATAAAAGGAGAGACCACTATCTTTCTTTTTCTCATTCTCGCATTTATACTCTCTGTTTCTTTTTTTTTTTCTTCTCCATTTCTTCTCTTCGATCAACAAACCGATAATAAATTTCAGAAATTCATCTTCTCTTCTTACTTGAAATTGCGGTGCCATTCTATTTCATCCATTCACGCAAATAAATGTTCTATTTTATTTTAACCAATAGCTATAAGCTTGCATACTTTTTTTTTATTTGACTTTTAATAAACTAACACCATTATTGTCTGTTTTAATTTCTTCTTTCTTTTAATAGAATCGTTCTTCATCGTGTAAAAAACTTAATCTTTCTGTAACATCGTCTCATTCGCAAAGCGGTGAAAATTATTTATCTTCTGCTTCGACAACAACTCCAGCAACAGGAACATTTGGTATTCGTGAACAATTTTCAAATACTCCAGATAATGACGAACGCTTACTTCCAACACGTACTAGTACAACAAGTGGTAATGATAGAAAACGACCATACAACGTTTCAGTAGATCCAGCTAGGTATGTATTGGATTTAACTTCATTGTCTATGTTATATTTAATATTTGAAACTCGATCAGTTTTATTGCTCTCTTCATATGATAAAGGTTTATAATAGATTGTAAGGATAAAATCGTTGTACCATCCCTTTTTATCATCGAAATATTTCGGATGCTAATATCTCTTCTGCAAAATGAGAGATCTTAGTTTTCAAGAGTTATATCATGTATAACATACGAGATTTTTCTTTATAAGACGTTTCCCCTACATTTTCTATTATTTCAGATATCGTCGTGTACCTGATCCAGATGATGCTAGTTCAGTAAAATTTGCCTGTTCGCTATGTGGAAATTTGTATAAGTGGCGTAAAAGTCTTAATAAACATTGGAAAGAAAAGCACAATAGTGAATCACCACCACCGTTAGACGCTCCTGTTCATATTCGACCAACCAAAACTGCATCATCAGCAATCACAACACCAACATCTTCGACTTCTTCCTCATCGTATAACAAATCACTTCAAGGTCGAATTCGTCCACCACTCGATATCAATTTTTCGCCAACTTCCGAACAACTAGCAACATTAAATAACATGTTACCACAAACATCAAAGTCAATAAGTCTACTAGGTGCATCGCAATTATCACCAAATCAACCTCCGGTACCTCATCATCATCATCCAGCATTTCCATTTCATCCAATGGCTTCATATCAATGGCTTAATCCAGCATGGAAGCCGATATTAGCTGCTGCCCATCAGAATCGTTTTCCTTCACAATCTTTAGTGCAAATACCATTATCATCCGATTTAAACCACTTTCATCAAAGAAATATATCGTCGATTCAACAAAAACAAAATCCTTATATGTCACCTTCAAATAAAGTATTATTACCTCCACCGGAATTAAGTTCATTTTCTGATACTACCATAGTGCGAAAACACAATGAGAAAAAACAAGAGTATGAAAATGATAATAAATCCAATAAAAATCATAAAGATGATGACCAATCGCAAAAAAGTGAAATAGATGTGTCACAAACACCTTTGGATTTAACAGTTAAAACAGGCAAACATGATCCTGTCGATAAGAAACCAATCATAGCAAATATCTCAAGTAAATTCTAGTTTTAGACTTTGTTGTTCTAAAGGGGATGTAAAATCGTTTTTTTTTAGGACGACAGTCATCAAACGAAATAGAAAAAGAAATAAAACAAGAGAAACACCGAAAAAAGTCTAAAAAGCATCATTCACGAGCTATGGACAACATTAAAATTGATGATAATGAATGTGATAGCTCATTTGAACAGCCTAAACGTCATTCATATTCACCGGTCGAACATCACCAATCAACTTCTCGATCACCATCAATTGAACGACTACCAGAGGAACAACACGACGATCATCAGCAACATACATCCTTGTCAGATATTGACGTCAGCGATCATAGTCGTGAAAGCTTTTACGATCATCCATCTCGTTCACATGTAAAAACAATGTCATCAAACCGTTCGAATAGAACTGCTGTCAGTACTACTGATATATCATCCCAACAACAACAACAACGTCATTATAAGCGCCACTACCTCTCACAACATGATTGTAGTCAAAGTCCACAACCGATTGACAGTCAACAATCATCCTCTCTCTTAAGCAGTGCCAATAATAGTCAAATAGATCCAACAAGTCCGTCACAATCATTAACACATATACCAAGTATAACAAATCCATATGGACAAAAAATATTTATTTGTTCTGTATGTGATCAACGTTTTTTAGCTGTTGAAACAATAAATGAACATTTTACACAGAATCATTTACCTGAATTAGAACGAGAAATATCGGGTAAATCACCACCACGCAACACTAATGTAAGTACTTTTGTTCGATTTTTGAGAAATCACCTTTTATACCGAGAATAAACAGTATTTAAGTCTAACCGCACCTATGAGCAAAGCATAGAGTGTTTACTTAAAATGTAGCTTTTTTACAAGTTGCAGAAAACTCAGTTGTTATATGATTTTATTTAATGCTCATTTTCTTCTTCACAAAAAGGTTGCACAACAAAATGAGGAATGGAATTTAAGTGATCCGACAAATCCATTAAAATGTATTCAATGTGACTTTGTTGGACGTTGGCCAACAGAACTACAAAAACATGCTGCATCTCATTCAAGTTCTCGTCCATTTAAATGTCTAATATGTTCATTAACATACAAATGGCGTTGGGATTTAGCCAAACATTTTGATCGTGCTCACCCGAAATTGGTAAATCCATACAAAAAACGTGATCGTGATCAAGCTCGATCATTAATGGAACAAACAAAAAAAGGTGACGATAGAAATCGACGATCGACTGGTACTTCTTCATCGCCATCATCAACCACATCATCAAAAAAATCAATTTCATCTCGAAAAATGATACCTGCACCAATAACTAAACAGCGAAGATCAACTACTTCACAATTAAATGATAATGAATATTTAAATACAGATTCAGTTGATAAACCTGAAATCAGTATTGCTGATTCGGATAATGAAGAGGAAGAAGAGGATGAGAGAATGAAATTAGATGAAGTTGATGTAGAAAAAGGTTAGTACTACATATGACAACTAATTCGTAGAGCAGAAACCGAGTTTATTTGAGGATAATTTCGGCAGTATTCGATGGAGTTACATACTTTGCTTTTGATCTCATAAATGTTCTGTATTATGTAACAGTCGCTTTTTTTTCAGAAAATGACGACGATGAACGTTCTCTATCGCCACCACCCTCCAAAAAAATAAAAGACGAATCGCATTCTCACAATCACATCCCTCGCACAACATCGACTCCAGTAACAATCGATCAATCAATTTCATCTCCATCTTTACATTCATCGTTTCCTTATATGCCGATGACATCAGCTTCTCATCCTGTTTATTTTCCACCACCATTTTACACCGGTTTTCCACATCCGATGTTCTCATCGATGCCATTTATGAATCCATCATTACTTTTACAATCACGTGAATTGCAAAAATTACACAGTATGTCGAATTTAGCACCATCATCATTAACATCCAATACTCTTCCAACGTCAAATGAAAGTTTATCCATACCGCATTCATCCGTATCTCCACCCAACTTATCCAAAAGTCGTTCCTCAATTTCCAATAGTAGTCCGTTCCATCCGCAACAAAATCAACGTCAACAATCACCTTCATCCAGTTCTTCGTCGACACCATCGTCCAACGCAACAACACCGCATCCTGAGAATAATTCAAATTCCCATGTACTAGCACAACAACAACATGCAAATAATCAATTTATATTTAATCAAGCTAATCATCACCGTTTAGCTATAGCTGCAATGCAAGCAGCTGCAGCAGCAGCCGCACATCAACAACAACAACAGCAACAACAACAAACAAATAGTAATAACGGTCACATGTCAGCAACCAGTGGAAATTTATCACAATTTCGACAACGAAAAATTGAAAAAGAAGAAAGAAATTTTCAATGCAGATGGTGTGATTATAGAGGACGTTGGAGAAGTGAATTGATTCAACACATGCGATGTCATCACGCTCAACTCAAACCATATCACTGTTCCGCCTGTCCTTATGCGTAAGTTATTAATAATACGTGGGTAATCAATTTTTTAGAGAATTCTCTGTTGGATTACCTATACTGAACAGAAGAGGGATACTATATTGACTGATTTGTATCCCTTAGCATTAATATCTTATATCAACTAGTCATACGGATATTTCTTTTTGTTATTAACAATAAACCTTCTATAAGTTGATTCAATCTATTTAGATCAAATTGGAAATGGGACGTTCAAAAACATGTCAAGAAACAACATCCACAAGACCAAGCAAAAATCATTGAAATTCCTGATAAATTTTTATTTCGAACAACAGGGACAAATTTAAAACAAAACTCAAATCATAAAAATGTGACAGACGAGACAGATCAACAACAACCACAGAATGACGATGCTGACTACAGTTATTTTGGCTTAGATGTACAACAAAAATTAACAACAATGAAATGTACCGCTGATCGACAATTAAGTTGTCAACAATGTCCATTTGCAGCCAATAGGTAAGAAGAGCATGCAAAATTGAAATTTTATTTATTAAATTAATTTTTTTTTGTTTTAGCATGGCTGAACTGCGTCGACATTTAATTGTTCACTCCTCCGAACAACCATATCATTGTTTTAATTGTGATTACAGATCTAAATGGAAATGTGATGTTAAAAAGCACATGAGAGTGTGTGGACATCACGGACCGGTATTAGTTGGTAGAAAAGCTATGCAAAAAGTAATGGAAAGTTTAGGACTTGTTATTGGAAATACCGATAAACAACATCAAGCTGCAGCTGCCGCGGCTGCAGCTGTTATGATGCGGTTAGAAATGAATAAACAGCGTCAACATCCTGATTTAATGGAACAAGAAGAAAATATAGAATATGCAGCAAGTGAAGATGAGGAAGACGATGATTTAATCATGGACGATCGAACAAAACGAGAATGGGGCGAAATTGATAGCAATGTTGCTTCACCACCATCTGTCACTAATACCAACACTCTAACAATAAGTGAAGAAAAAGAAGAATTAACGACAACACCACCCGTTATTCTAAATAACCAACGAAAAAATCACATGAAATTATCATCTAATTCACAAACAATTTCGAATAGTAATTTACGTTGTCGACAATGTGAATATGAAGCAGATGATCTTAGCGACTTATTAGTACATCGAAAAGCACATGCATCAATGAAAAATGGAACGAAATCGAACACCACAATTAACATAGCTGATATTCTACCATATCATCATAATACAAATAATAATAATACTTCATCAATACTGTCAAACAATACTATTCCCATTAACAATGATGTTTCAAATGAACAAAGTGATATAGATGAGGAAAATTCTAATTTATCCGATGACAGTGTGAATGATGACAATCAATTAACTGAACAGGTATGTGATTTTCTAAATTTATTTCTTTATAGCATAGATTTACATTAAATATACTAAAAAAAATTTATAATATTACTGCAATTTTCATCTCTGTGTAGACGAAATTCTATGTGATCGCCACACCTAAACTTAACTCATTTTTTTCATCTTTTAAAGTGGAAATGTCTTATTTTCTTCTGAAGTTAAGATAATTGTATAAAATAATCAGATTTCTTCTATTATCTATCCACTACGATTACGATCACTTAGATATACATGTTGTATTTGTACATGTCAGTTCATAAAAAAAAATATAGTACTATTAGTTCCATAATGTAATTTGTCTTTTATGATCAGAAAGTAGATGTGTCTGTATCTATTATGAAGAAAAAACGAAATTAGCGAAGGTTCACACTCTAGTGACTGTATAGATGTTCTACAATTGAAAGTAAAACGATTCGCAAAAGTACACAATAAACTCTTATCTTATGCAATATCTTAAGGCCTTAGCTTCCCAATATTTATGAGTTGTTCAAATAACATTTGAACCACAATGAAATCGAAGATTTTACATTAATGAGTGAAAAAGATTAGAAGATGAACAAAGATAGAGATATGGAATAATCTCATTAACAAAGTTAACAGACGAGATCAAAAATGCATTTTGAACTCTGAGGGACTGTTAATTACTCTACTCTATTCCTTACTCTTATTTTATGTATATTGTAATGCTACTGAGCAATCCGTCTTTAAAACAAAAAAGAGTGTACGGAGCTAATGGTGCTGATGAATAATTGATTCAGAAACTTCATAATTGAAGAGTTCAGATAGCCATTCAACATACAAAACGAGATTAGCAAAGATTAGAATCTTCTTCTTTAGTTCTCACTATGACCTTTCTTTACACCCGCTAATTGTTGTAGGTATCTATCATTAAAAGTGGCTAAATGTTAATATAGAAATAGATTTCTATTCTACATCGGAAGGCCCGTACGCTATAATTTAGTAAGAAAATTATATTCACGGTTTGATTCTTCATCAATATACATCTTGTAAGCCTGAGATTAAAGTTTATTTTATACTTTCTATAAGTTTACTAGTGGAGTTATTCCGTAGAGAGAATGTAGACCTTACTTTCTCCATAATATTTTTAAATAATAGAATCAGATAAACTGCCGTTCCGCTCAATATCGTTATATATGTTATTGAAATTAATTGATGCATTTACATGATACGTATCTTAAACAAGTGTATCAAATTTTTCTCACAAATAGTCAAATTGGGAATAACAACTCATTTTTTTTTCTTCTTCTTCTTCTAAACGTGTTGTATTGATTAATCTTTTTTTTTTTAATATTTTCATTTGATAAATGATTGATAAATAGGAAAACAAATGTTTTCTACTACACTTCAAAATAAATTGAATTTCCGATATGATTGTTATCAACTGAGAACATAAATAAAACTTGAACAGTAAATCTCCTAATTAAGATTGTAAGACATGTATATAGTTCTACAGAAAAACTGATACAAACATGTTCGATCATTCATTGTCGGAGAGATAAAGTATGATCTTCTTTTGAAAATAAAATTTTTATTTTATATTACTTTTAGACTACTGATTATCTTTCTCAATCATCTCAATTTAAACCTAATTATCAAATGTATGCTGAAGGTAAAATTAAAATTAAAAAATAATTATTTTAATATTTAATGTTATGTTTTGTTATAGCATTATTATGGCTTGAAAATAATCCAGCAATAAAAGATATGACTAAAAGTAAGAATTCATCCAATCAATCTATTTTTCTCTTCTTTCTATATCTTAAAATTATTCTATTATCTTTTTAGTTAATCACAATAAATATTCTATTGAATATAAATGTAAAAAATGTAATTTTCTTATTATGAATGATCGTGATTTATTTTTAAAACATCTTGATAGTCATGAAGTACAGGTAAGAAATTAGTTATCATTGAACTTAATCAATTTTATACATTTATTTTTATTTTTTTATTTTGTTTTTGTGTTTGTATTTTCTAGGGTGCATTTGTTTATGATCTATGCGATTTTTCTAATTCGGATATAAACAAAGTAAAATATCATTTAAATAATCATCATCGAACATCAAAAAATGGAAAATGTTCATAGTAAGATTCTAGTTTTTAGCATTTATTTATCTAAAAAAACAAATATATGATTATGTGTGTGTGTGTGTGTATGTGTGTAATGGACCATGTCATTCAAAATAGTGTCTATGCATTTATTATTTAATATTGTACAAACCAACAAACATCATATACTTGCAAATATTCTTTTTCTCTTTTCGATGAATGTCAGATATATTTTTCTTGTACTTTTATATCTGTATTTTGTTTGTTTTGTTTGTTTTTTGTCCATTCACCTGGTATATAAAAAATTTGTCTGTTAGCAATCCATTTATTAGACTTTAATGCTACATATTCATTCCATATTCTTTTTTTTTGATTATGTCTGCTGCTCACAAACTGAATCTTTATTTGCATATTTTGTTCATTGACAGATGAACTCATGCAAAAAAAAGTATTGTACATAAATATATTGAATCTGTTTTTATTAGTTGATTCTATCTTAGAAGTAAACTTATTATGAACTATTTATAATACTCTTGATTTCATTGTAGTTTTTGTTTCACTAGATTGCTACATCATTTGTTTGTTGCTCTTTATTTCTTTTTTTTTTCTTTTTTTTTTTTTTTCTTTTTTGTTGGTTTTAACTTGTTGTCACTTTATTTGTTGAAATATACTTTCTTCTAATTTTCTTTTGTTTTTTTGTACTGTAAAACTATTTTCCGCGATTCTTTCATCTTACATTTGTGTCAAAGTGCTTTATCTCTCAATGTGGTTGTTTTGTTTGCTTTTTTTTTATTTCTAAGCATATGAAGAAGAAAAAAAAAATGATCATATAAATGAAAAAAAAAAACAAAACATGAATTTCAAGTTTTTCTAAAAAATTGAAATTATTATTGAATACATGATGGCCTTTTAGTTATAGGATACTGAAATGTTTTTATTTCTCAGAGAAAATGAGCTCACTCCTATCAATTATTCTCACATTTTTTTACTTATATATATATATAAATACAAGTCAAATCATCTGTTGTTACTATTTATTATATAGAGCAATAGTGTCGAAATTAATTTGAAAAGTTAATGTGTGTGTGTGCTACTCTTTCTCCTTTAGTGACTATGAGTTAAAAAATATAACGACCAACTATATGGTGATAAATGTTAATGTCAAACAACATTAATTAGTTCATCAACTATCATATCTCAATGATAGTGTTCAATTCTTTTTTCGATATATTTAACAAACAAAAAAAAACAAACACGAAATGTCTAGTTGAAAAAATAATGAATATATTAAAAATACTCCTCTTCATCAAGGTTCCTCATTGTCTCGTCAAAATGAATAAGAAAACTAATATTTTTTCATCTTTATTTTATTTAAATTTAAAATCAAATGAACATCTTCACACTTTTTGGTCTTTTTTGTTTTTTTTTTGTTTTTCTTATTTGGCCAATATTCAAAATTGACAACGTCAGAGTTCATCCACGGGTATTAACTATTCAACATTTTTATAAAACCTTGAAACATTCATTATCTTTATATTCTTTTACGTCGAACAATTTTTATTCCTTGACATGTTATCTTAGACTAGCTTTATATTGCGTAGAAAAATATTCTAAACTAAAATGGAAATTAAAGTCCGAACAATAATAATATTAATGAAAAACATTAAGTTATCAAATAAACGTAGATTAATTAGAAGCAAACATTTTTACTCTAAATATTATTTTTATTCAATTCAAAAATTTTCAGTAAGTTCTTAATTTATGTTTCTATTTCATTTGTAAGAGGAAAATTTTATAATTTTAAGCAAATTTTTTTCTCTTCTACTCTTTGTAATAGACATTTGGTGATAAAACAAATAAAAGTGTATACTTCATACCAAAGATTGATAACAAAAAATATATTTTAGGCAATAATTAAGTAGTACAGTGCAATACTTGATGAATTACTATTCTCTTCGGTGAACTCATCGTACATATTCTATCAAAATCATTTTAGTGTCCAGTTATACATATTGCATCATTTAAAACTTCTCTCACATCTTTTTTTTTATTTTATGAAAGTACAAAAGAATCTATATTTTATAAAAAACATTTGCTACTGTATTCAAATTTTTTGTTTTTGAATAATTTTGATGTGACCCATTTCATTATTCGTCTCATGACAATGAATATAAAGAAAAGTGTCCTATACTGTTTGCTTTTTCAAGACCTAGTATCTTTTATAATGTCATACATATCGATTATTACTATTATTTGAAAAAGAAATTTTCATATTATATTCATTTAATAAAGCTGATCTATTATGAAATAAAACATTCTAAAATTAGTTTATCTTTTTATTTAAATTATATCTCGTACAAACATACATTGATATTTAACAATGAAGTTATGCAATGGAAAATAGTCTAATTATAGACAATTTTTGATATTTTGATATTTATTTTCGAAAACAATAATAGTAACATTATAGACAAATGCTGATCATCAAATACTTTTTCTCTAACTCCCTGTACTTAAGTGTATTCGACTAATATATATATATATATTATTTTTTCTTAAAATAGCAACAAAGTAATATTATTTTCTTTCTTTACAACATAAACAGAAAATATTATTATTTTTTTCCTTGTCTTACAAACAACAAAAAGTACGCGAAAACCTCATGCCGAAGTTTATAAAACTTACACGCGATATTATCAACAGATAGGTTTAAAACTTGAATCTGTTTGATTTCGTTTGTGTATATAACAAGAACAACAGCGTACTCACTCATTTGTGTTTTCCTATCTTATATCTAGAGAATCAAACACTATCATCATACAACCACAAGTTTAATGAGTTATTTGTCAAATATTTATATGATCGAGAAATTATGAATTTTAAATATTCTATCTATGTAATTATATTGGTAATTACATGTAATGAATTTACTGACAAATTAGCATCAGGTAAGATGTAATAATTATTTAAAACTATACAAAATTTTATTCATTTCAAGTAGAAGTATCTCGAATAATTTGTTTGCAGAGAACCTCGCCAAGTGATCCATCACTTTTTCCTTAGAGGTTCATAAAGAATATAAGTCTCAGGTATGTGCTGTTACAGTTTGAAATCACAATTATGTGTTTTCAGCATTATTCTATCAGCAATGAGGTTCTTATAAGGTCACTGATTAGAATTAGATATTACCCTCTGACTTTCAAAATCTATCGTTTTGATGGATGAGTTCTTTATAGTTGCACCATTTGCGAATTATGGTGAATGAAACCCATTTATGCAGTGGCACCAATCTCCATTTTCCAGCTGGAAATGATGAGAAAAATTAGTAAATAATAGATGTGTTTATGGCAATTATTTTAGCTTATTCACTGACACACGCCGAAGTTCAGCTATTATTAACAGATTCCTTAAAATCAAAAGACTGTTTACGTATCGTGGAAAATAGTGCCTCAAATGGACGACCAATTCGTGCTCGACGTGGCGAAACAATATTAAAGGTTCTTCGTTGTAAGCAAAGAATAAATTAAACGAGCATCAAAAACGTCTATTTGAAACAATCTAGTGTAAAAATACGTATAAGTTAACAGTTTCTAATGTATTATCTAAGGCCGATAATTGTTCATTGTCTATTAATTACTAGTGTGAGTTGTTGTACAAAAAACCGATTTTGTGAATCAAATTATATAGAAATAAATTTTATTTTATTTTTGCATAAATAATAAATATCATATCAAATAATGGGCAACCTCCAGGCAAATTTAACTCCAATTCTATAAAAAAAATCGAACTTCACCTTCAATTTTTCTCCAGTTCTTTATGCTATCCTCTGTCTTAAAATATTCTGAGAACTCAATACAGGAATTCAAAATTCTTGCTGGTATAGACAGAATTGTGATCTAAAGTAGAAACTGTCAAAGTTGATTTAAGTATAATATGAGTGTCTTTATGTGACGCTCTTATACCCATACTGATTGCAAAACAAAAAGATGAATAAGTATTTGGTCTAGAAATTCCACTTTTTAGAAAATCGTCGCGGACTTTATAGTTTATAGAAAATCAAAATCGAATTTTCAGATTCTTGGAAATTATTTATAGAAAATCCTCAGCGATTCTCCACCTTTATAGAAAATCGAATTTATGTAAATTCAAGTCGATTTTCTATAAACCAGAAAATCCCCGGTGATTTTCTATAAACTGGAAATTAATTCAAGATTACAGTGTACTAACCGAGCCCAATATCCGAGCTATGATATCCCAAGCATTTGACAAAAGTGTCTCAGTAGTTGTTAGTGTTCCGTGCGCAAGATAAATACAAAAATCAAAAAAAAAACCAAGTTTCTGCTCGATATACCGATTAATCAAACGAAAGGACTGCCTGGATATGTAACCTTGGTGTATGAGATGATTGTGCTGTTGAGCGAAAATATGGCTAACGAATTAAAACTATCAAATGGAAACACAGGCACTTTGAGAAAGATTGTTTGCTGTTCATCAATTTACAGATAATACAAACACAAATAACACTGCTTGTTTTGTAAAGAAATTCCATACATTTATAGAAAAATGATATGTATGCATCATTTATTTCATGTCTTTTCTTTCGTTTAGGATAGCTTATACAGTGGCGATAAAAAGTTTTCGTACACATCCCAAATTATCTTTTCTGAACTCGGTAACAAGAGGTTTGCACCAAAAAATTCTCTGCTCTCTCTAGTATATTTGTAGGTAGAAAAAATTAGAAATATTCATTACTGCTCTGTGTAGGCTCACTAGTTTGAAAAGTGAACTTTTTCAGATGAGCAAAAATTTTCCGTACAGTTGATAAAAATCTTTTTTTACGCTGTATAAGTACCAACAAAATATGAAAACTACATCAATCGATAGAAGAGAGTGCGAACTATATTTTGGTAAAAATAATTTTGAAAACCTTTTTTCCTCAGGGTGAAAACATGACCTTAAGCCAAAATTGTCATACTCTTCAGTCTTACTGCTCAATCTTAGGAATGAGTAGGTGAAAAAAACACCTAATTAGCCATTTGAAACAGCGTCAAAAATTAAGTAAGATACATATAGTCTGGAAGTTAACTGGAAGAATTTGACGGATCTTTTAATCGAAAAATTGGCGTAACTGACCCTTTTTTCTAAACGAAAGAAAAGATAATTTGGGCGGTGTACGAAAAATTTTCATCGCCACTGTATAAGCTATCCTAAACGAAAGAAAAGAAATGAAATAAATGATGCATACATATCATTTTTCTATAAATGTATGGAATTTCTTTACAAAACAAGCAGTGTTATTTGCGTAAACAGTAAACCAGCTGGATGATGATTCTTTTAGTATTATTAAGTTCACAAATAGTAAATTATTGTAGCACGATCTGTGAGTGAAGAACCTCAAGTGACAACCGTAGTAGATAAACCAAATGAATGGAAATTAGTCCAATCGAAATCACTCATACGAAATATCGATCAATTATTAGAATGCATAATAGTAACAAAATTAAATCCGTATGAAGTTGAACAATTGGACCGTAAAGTGGGTCAGGTATCGAATCCATTGGACAAAGAAAATTGTGGAAAATACATGACAATAAACGATATTCATCGAACTATTTTAAAGGATACACGGCCAACAGGGGGAAAGATTCAGAAGTGGTTAATTGAACAAAAAAACCAGAGTATTCAAATTGATACTATTAAACCATCAGCTCATAAAGAATTCATTAAAAATAAGATTATCTGTCAATGCAGCTGAAAAATTATTTCAAACAAATTTCCGAGAATATCGAAATGTAATCAATAATCAAATGACATTAAGATCAGAGAAATATAGTTTATCGCTATCTATTCACAAAAATGTTGCTTGGATCCACGCACTGGCTCCTTTCATTTCCGACGATACATTATAAAAGGAAATCTGTGGTCAAAAGAAATATTCAATTGATAAGAAGTAAAAGAGCGAGTTCAAATAATGCTCCGATAATACAAAAAGTATCCTTTGATATACACGAAAAGGGTCAACTGTTACTTCAATTAATTTGACAAAATGGTCAGGAGATGCGCTGAAAGATTTGTTCAAATTTTCAAGCATTACGAATTTTTATTAAACTACAACAAACGCCTAAACTCTTTGCCACCGTAGTGGATCGTACAGATTTACTCAATCAGTCGCTTATTTGTGTGCAGTGTACAAATACTACAGTGAGCAACACATATAACAGTCGAGGATTGAATCAATCTGCGAATGTGTGTACGATATCTATGGATAAAACCGTTTTAAAAATTATTTCCTGTATCACTTTAGTGTTCGTTCATTATTTCGTAGCGATAAGAACAACATTGAGCATTCTGATATCAGTATATATAGATCATTAGTCTTTCGTAGCCTTTCTCTAGTTCCTGGTGCTGCTATGTCAATGTATAATATTACTTATGGTGGTAAACACGCGAAACGTGAGCCTCGTCTAAGACAAAGTGTTGTCGCGTTTAGTAACCATTTAGAATGTACAGCTTCATGGATGGAACATCCATTATTTTCTGAAGAAACGTTATTCACATGCTGAGAACCAACTAAATTCCAGCATATTTTAAAAGTTCGATTATGATATATTTGTAATCAGCATTAAATTCTGCATCAGACAATTGCTGGGAGCTCACTTTCACACGCTGAATATAATTGTCTCACTCTTTCGACAGAAATATATCGGCACTGGTGGGTACGGGTCCCAATCAGCATTGGTTCGGCACTTGTTTGGCACGGGTGCACACCGGTGCCAGCTAGTACCAGTGATCGATGGCATGTGATACGTACCGGTGCGCACTGATACAGGATAGTTGAAGAGCAGTTAAAATGATATGTCACTCAAACTTCTGAGACGCTTGGTAATGGAACGGCAGTGTTCGAGATTGTGCTGAAGAAAAAGTACACCAAAACCTTTTCAAGTTTTGATTTCTCGATTTATCTGCATGATGGTAGCGTGAGTGACACATCAATTAAGTCAGAATTTGATGCTCTATCGAATTGCATATTTAAAAAATTTTTAAAGGTTTTCTAGAAAACCTTTTGATCAAAAACCAGATTTGGGGAAAAGGCGTAGTTTTGTTTTCGTTCAAAGAGGCTTCATTTGGTGGAACATTCAAAGCTGTATATTCTATGGAAGTTTCGCATTGGCATTCGTTTTCATTCGACCGTGGCAGAAAAATCGCCAAATGTAATACAAGAACTTTGAAGCTATTCCGGTGGGAATGAGATTTTCACAATGAAAATCAGCCTTTTGAACTAGTTAAACAACATATTCTGAAAGTCCACACTTTTCCGATTATTTTTAGCTGGTTTATGAGGCTCCCAAACCATGTACTACAATGCTAGTATGACATTAATTCAATTAAGTTACCACCACCGTCTGTAAGTGGAACTCAATTTTAATGGTCAAGATTCTTCTTCCAGATGTTTGACCTTATATTTGTAATCAGCATTACATTCTGCATCAGACAATCTGTGTTTCAAAAAATTCTGAGAAAAACGTTTTTCGATATTCCAAGGGTGAAAATACATCATTTTGATCAGAATTTCATGCTGATTCCGAATATATAATTCTTTTTCAGAAATATTGAGGGATGCAAAATGACCTTATGCGCCTCTGTTCAAGCAAATGCCGAACCAGTGCTGATTGGTACCCGTCCGCACCAGTGCCGATATATTTCTGCGTGAGAAAGTCACATCGAGGTCTCATATGTTCCATTTTCATGAGCGGTTGACGCATAACCAAACATTAAAGTCTTGGGGTCTTAAAGGGTTAAAAAGAAATACCGTTTTGCTCAAGTCGATATTG
>CAJNOQ010001155.1:0-35199 GCA_905250885.1 Didymodactylos carnosus | reverse complement strand
TAAACTTGCGTTACCAATGTCAGATTTTCCTTTCTGAAAACCTTCATTTAAAAAGTGGAAAACACGTATTAAATTCCAGCAAAATAGTGGACATCATATTGCAACGAAAATGAGGACACATCGAATTGCCTTAGGTCTAGAATTAACTGCACAAACCTAAACATATCAAACTGAAGATGCAATTTCCAAAATAAAACTTAAGGTGGTAGATGTATAGTATACAAAAGATATATTAATAAAAAGTCTCTCTAGGATCAACGAAAGTCACTCCTTATAATTCTTTCTCATCTGTTCTCTAAACTCTTATAATAATCATTTCTCGTTTGTGAGCGTTAGGCCTATCTCAAGCAGTCCTACAAACTACCTTTCCACCCGTTTCCAGCAAGTAAGAGGTGGCTCTAACTTCTCTATGCCAACCTCCGTAATATCAGGAGTAGTACATGGCTGCATTCTTGGTGTTCTGCTGTGCCTAATATTCATTAATGAACTTCCTCCCATTGGAGACCTACCGCCTGATAATTTCCTTTTTATCAATGATAGTATCCTCATCTTTGCTATAACAGCGACAAGCCTACCTCAATTCCGTCAGAGTAATATAAACAAAATCAGTGATTGCTGCAGCTTCAATCTTATGACCCTAAACTCGTCAAAATGAGCGTGGATGTTCGTTTCCAATAGCCCTGATAAGTCAAATAATTTCAAATTTACCTTACCAGATGGCTCTAACATAATGCGCAAGGAAATCCTTAGATTACTAGAACTCGAAATAAAATTCATTTGATAGTTATTTAGAATATGAAGTACTGTTATTTTTGGCAGTGTTGTCACCGCCATTATGGCTGCCATTAATGCGAAAACAGATGCTTCTATTACACACTCACCGAAGCACATGTTCGTGTCCGATATTAACGATAGTTCATCTACCACTACTCTTAAATAAATAACCTTGGAAGTTAACCAACCGTACTACTATGCACCCTCTTTACATACACCTCATGTACACATTTTCTCTCTTCCCATTTTATAAAAAAATTTTAATCTTTTAATTTTTATTTTTATTAAATAAATATGAATCTTAAAGCAGCTGCTGTTTCTATTTTATCAATTCTAAAATTTCTACCGCTGAACAAGTATAAGGTTTCAAAAGAGGCTTTTTTATTGCATTTCATATAACTAGTGCAAAGCCATCTGCAAAAAAGATGTATATTTAGCTGTATACAATATTTTGGTATGAAATACACTTGTGGACGAAAGAGTGTAGCTGCTGATAGACCCTTGAGGAGCTCCCGCAAATGAATCTGAATGGGGATCCCCTCTTTGAACCGATTCGTCTCTTCTTCAACATTAGAACTTCTAAAACGAAAATCATGCTGAATTCCAGTGAGATTTATATAATAAGAGCGAATTCTCTTTCGACACACATTTAACAAAATATTTTTCAGAAGAGTTTTCTGAAACAGGTTTTCTAGGAGATCTTTGAAATACCAGATTGTGTGTAAAAGTTTTGCAATGAAATTGTCATGATTTTTTTCATGGGCTGGTAGCCCGGGACCTCCTCTTCAAAACGGGAGTCAAGCGAGACGTTGATTTTCCGACATTCGGGCGTTTTATTGGATTTCCTACAAGTCCTAGGACTAGCACCCGGTGACTATTGGTAGCCTTGAAAACTGATGGATTATAGATAATCGATCATGCTGAGTCTCGTGGCAATAGTTGTCTTTAGAAAAAGTTTTAAAAATCCAGCGAAAAGTGAGTTTTACGATAATTTTGATTTTCCAGCTGTTTTCACCTAATATTAAAAAATTCACTATTCACCCAAAAAACCTCAGAGCAACTTCAAAATTTCAGAATATAGAGTATTTAGGCTCCTCTATATCGTATTCATAGGAGATCTAGAAAGAGATTTTGCAAAATCTAGGGCGCTCCGAAAGAGTTTCTGAAAAACCTATTAACAAAAGTATGCTTTTTTCGATGTTCTAATTACGTTTACCGGACAAAATTAACGATATTCTGAAGTTTTGTAGTTGTTCTGAGGTTTTTTGGGTGAATAGTGAATTTGTGTGAAGAGAAGGCCCCGGGCTACCAGTGCATGAAAAAAATCATGACAATTTCATTGGAAAACTTTTACACACAATCTAGTATTTCAAAGATCTCCTAAAACTGGAATTTGTTTAGCTGCTTTTTAACAAACGTTATTCAAAAAACAGCCACATGCCTTTTATTTTGAAAAGGATAATAGTATCTTGTTGCTCAACAGTCAGGTGTAGAGCAGGTGTTATTCCCTGCTGAGTTGGAAACTGTAATGAGAGTACAACGTTTGGTTATCAATTTTTAAGGAGTATACATATTTTCTTATTCATTATTTGTATCACATTCAGATATAAACATAAAGATTCATTAATCTGTTACTTATTTTAATGTCTCTTTTTTTCTCAGTTTAAATTAACTATCAAATAATACTTAGAAATGTTCATTCTCTCTATACCATCGCATCATGTCTATCAATTTTAGCAAAAAATAGTTACAGCTCTGTTTTCTGATCACTAGTTAAATCAAGTAAGGTTTGACATCAGATGAGATTTGTTCATGAACAATGGGATATAGAATATCGTTCCTTTGAAGCAACTGGTCACTTTTCTACTTTTGGCGTTTTCTAAAAGACATCTACTTCATTAATGCCAACCATGTCAAAATAGTTTGTGTTTTTCGAACTGCGCTAATCATAATGGATCTTGTATATCATTTGTTTTTTGTTCGAGACGAATGTTTCCAGAACTGAGACGTGCTTGTAATGTTACAAAACTTTGTCATCTTAGGGGGAAAGCCTTACCGTTTCTAGCTCTCATGCTCATAAAAAGTTGTTTACAGAGATATTTGTTCAATGTTTTCTGTATTTAGCTTATAAATAGTGATTTAATCTTGTCGACATAATATGTGTTGTCATTTTATCTTAAGTTGTGCAACATTTCCATATTTCGTTATGACAAACATAGTACTTTTCACCAAGAAATGAACAAAAGTATAAGAATTATGTCATGTTTTTTGAGAATGTGAAAGCAGATAAGTCAAATTATGAAATCGATCGTTTGACACCGAGTCGAGAACGTACTTCATCTGGTATTAAAAAGCATTCAAATTACATTAGTGTATGTTGTACATGAACAGGAACACTACTTTTGGCATATTTTCCCTATAAAAGCGTCGCTCGTTCTGCAATTTACGGTATTCTCTTGATGATTTTAGTGCTTTCAACGTAAGTAGTTTCAAGAAGGCATATATATGAGCATTTTTGTCTTTGTACTACATATTGACTGAAGAAGCACTAGTTATGTACACCAAGACTCTGATTGACGTTTTCTTCTATACTATTTTTCTTTTTTAAATCAAACACGTTTACTTGTCACAGTACTTATTTGATATAGAGGTAATTATTTCCGTATTATTTTTGAAACAAAAAAAAAGAGAAAAACCAGCATATTTCATTATAATCTCATAATTTTCTTCGTTTTCTTTTGTTTTAACGAAAACATATAACGTTCATTTGCATTCTCTCTTCGTTCTCTCTCTTATTCTTATTTTTTCATAATATAACACTAACTAAGTGTTATTGACAAGACGAAAACAAAAAGAAAAAACTTATCTTTATTATTTACTAGCACCTTATGAGTTGATAAGACAGAAAACTCTCAAAATAAATTTTTAAAAGATTAATAATAGAAAATCGGTTAATCACACTAATCATTTTAGACTATAATAGTGACAAAATTTGACCAAGCGTGTTTCACTCTAATGTAGCAGGAGAATAGGATAATCAATCATTCATTACATATTCAAAAAAAGATTCCCACTCAGTATAAATTTTTTGCATGCTATTTTTTGTTCCATCTTTTTCTTGAATATAAGCGACAATAAACCATAGAATTAATGACATCGTGTCTGTTTAATGGTTTTTCGTTATTTGAAGGATTATAAGACTAGTACACGAAAATAGCTCTTTTCTACCGTGAATACACTCTAGTTATGAATGAATTTATAAAAATTTTATAAATGAATAAATTTTTATAAATGCTATTGGACATCATTTTTTTTTCTTGTACATTATTATATTTTGAAAAATCATAGCCATTTTGTAATTTTACGTAATGTTTAACATTAATAAATGTGCCAGATGCTGAATGAAAATTTAAAAAAGAAATTAAGAAAATTGCATCTTCGATACATCACAAGGGAATATTATATGTTTGTTTACAATTATAAGACTATGCAATGATGTTATTCGAATTATTAACATTTGGTTTATTAAATAGTTCAAACATTAAATAGTAGTAAGAAAAATTCCAGTTAAAATTGGGATTTTTACCTCAAGCACCTATGCTATAGAGACAAGAGAAAATGGAGATCATAGTCTTTTACGTGATTATTCTCTTATTAAATAAGTGAGCTTATGCAATTCAGTTTCATAACACGTAACTTATTTAGAAGAGTAAAAGTTTTTTGAGCAAACAAAGGTATACTATGCTTTTAAATAGAGGTTATATTTCCTGATAGTTTTTTTTATTCACTTATTTATCATAAAAAAAAGAAATCAAACATAAAAGATTTTTTTTTTTTTTTTGAAGGGAAGTGAATGAGTGAGTGTATCATTTTATTCATTTTGTGACTAGAGATGTGATGATAAATGAATATATTTTATTCGCTCGTTTGGATTTTTGACATTTTTATTGTCAAGGCTTTTGTCTCCGACGTCAAAAGTGTGAAACATGTTCGTGATAAATACTTAGAATTAATCAACAGATAATCATTCACATACTTCGATTTTTTCTTTTTTGCTTTTAAAACAAAAATATGTATGTCTCTTTTTTTTTTTGTTTATATGTCGATGTATGTAACAACAAAGAAATGTAACAAGTTCGTATTGAATAAAATATTTAACATAGACAACATCTAGAATAATACTAGAGAAGGATAGCCATAGTGGAAAAGGAAGAGAAAAAAGAGAGAGAGAGAAAGAGAGTAAATAAATTTAATAATAATAATAATAACAAGTAAGTAGATACATCAGAAGAGAGCGCCAGAGAGACTATTCTGATAATAAATGTGATTAGTCAACTCAAAATATTTACAGTAACTGACTTTTCAATGATCCACAATGTATTCTCTAGATATTTTTATGTCTGTTATATGTGTATAAATTAAATAGTTGAGATACAGTATTTTAGAATCATCAAAATATTGAGAATAAATGTACTAAATGTACCTTAACTCTCATGAAATAAAATTAAGTTAAAATCTCTTTTATACTCGAAAAGGTTTTTATCAATTGTACACAATCAGATAATGACTCAAAATGTATGCGCCTCATTAAAACTTTTAAATAGGAATATATATATATCTGTAGTAAACTTCTTTTTGTTTTGTAGAAACAACAAGAAAATCTACAATTTATATTTTCCAAAAAAATTTTGAAGCGAAATGATTTATACGAACCCTGTCACACTTCACTCACTCTATTTATACGTGTTTATTATTATTAACAATCGGTCTATTGATGCTTGAAGGTTTAGTCGGCCCACTCTACACAAAGAATTTCGAAATATTGATTTTTTTTTTTTTACTAGTTTAAAAAAAAACAGAAAAAAAAATATTTTTTTTCTTATTATATCGCGTTTCTAAATAAGTTTTTTTTCTGTCTTGTTTTAACACAAGTGCTAAAATACAAATTAACTATCAAAAAATATTGTGATAAAAATGCATTATCTTTCTCCTTTTTCCCTAACATGGTATTGCACTATATTAGGTTAGAGTAGAGGAAAAGAAAAATAGAGATGAAGACAAAAAGCATGTAAAATATATTAGACGAACTAACTATTAATAGTTACGAGTATTAATACATTATTATACAGATTAAAATTCGAGATCCTAAGTATTACTCTTTTCTATCATAATCAGTTCTATTAAGAACAGCATGAAAAATGTTGATATCATTTTTTTGCATATTTATTCTTATTAAATTAATACTATATATTTAAGACTTACATATCCATACACATACACTTATACACGTTCATTAATAACGACAACAGTGTAATCAGTTTTAGTACACTCGAAATTTTTTTTTAGTTTTTTTTTTTTTTTTTATCAATTAAATTTAAACTTGGTTAGAAGTTGATCATCTAAAACTAATTTACTTCAACTTTTATTACACATTTATATATATAATGGGTTATTGACTTCAAACGCCTTTCTTTTGCTGACCGACTAATAACAATAGAGAAAAAAAAGGAAATATTTTTCAAAAGAAATCTATTAAATGATAAAAGATGAAAGAAGAATATAGTAGAAAAGGAAATGGGAAAGAAGGAAAAATAGAAATACATTTTTTGAAAAGACAAGTTTCCTATTATCATCATCATCATCATCATTACCATCATCATCATCATCATCGTCATCATCATCGTCATCATCATCATCACCATCATCATCATCATCATTATCATCATCATCATCATCCTCATCACCATCATGACCATAGTTTGACTAGTGTATCGTTCACACATTCTTCACAATACGGATATAGATTTTGACTTTATAGAGACTATACAATTATGTGAAAAGAAATGTTTTAAATAGCAGCTTGAGAATAGAGAAAAAAAAAGAAATATATATATTATCTATCTACACTTGATCAACATCAACAAAAAACAAAAGACTCTCTATGCTATATGTTTTTTTTTTTGTCAAAACAATGGAACAATGGTTTGTAGTATTTGTTTAAGATAATTAATTCACACGAAAGGTTCATAACAATTTGTATTAGATTTTTTTGAATAGCAGAGAACAACGTATCTCTTGTTTTTTAGCACACTCATTCACATTTAAATAGCATTAAATGACCCAGACGTATCTTGTACTCGATGGTTTATGAGACGCTGAGATTAGAGGGAATAAAAAACATGAAGAGTTCAAATGTTGAAAAATTCAATGTCTAATTAAACCACTAAGATTAACAAGTATGACTATAGAATGTGAATTATTTTCTAAAATGAAAAACCTATTTTGAATTGATAGATTTTTTAAATTATGCATACAACCCTGCTTAACATTTACTATATAAAATGGAGAATTATTTTTTTTTGGTTTTTTTAAATCTTCTTTTTAGATAGTTCATTTGTATCTCCTCTTTCTAGCGTGCAATGCTATGCTTAAAAAACATAATCGTAATTTACAAATGTGCCTGACTTGTATTACAGGTAAACATTTTTATGCATGTTTTTTGAATATTGAAATGTAAAATTACAAAGGTGTGAAATTGACTTTCTTTATATATTAGTTCGACTACAGAAACTTTTTCAGATGAAAGAATAACAATTAGAATATGAGAAATAGGTCAATATTATCTGAGATTTAAATATTGACAAATTGAAACTCAAAAATTGAACTATTTGAAACTTTTACTTTTTGCTCATTCAAAATAAATGTACTCATTTTATGAATACATTTAGAAAATAACCCATGAGACTGAAAAAGAAAAAGAAAAACCATCTATTTTCATTTTAAAATCAATAACAAAAATGCAATAATCTTACATCATTTAGTTTTGATGGATAGATGTCATTAGACTTCAAAATTTTTAAAAAATCATTCATTAACGATGATAAATAATATGATACTTCCGGAAATAGTTGTCTTAATTTTCTCTCATCAGACTTCCGTTTATCTCCTAAATAAATTTGTTTTTTTCTATATGTGTTGGTAATAAGCGCTTAATTCTTTCTCTTTTTCCTATATGTTCTAGAATAAATGAAAATGAAGAAAAGTTAGACTGACATGAAATGGCTAAATCTAATGAATTAAACACATCGTATGTATTGAACAACAATAATGATCAATTGGGTCATCAATCGGGTCATGAATTGGGTCAATTCCCGGTGGAAAATATTGATTTCACTTTACCTGAAAATATCGATTCATCTTTGTTACACGTTTTGTTGACATCATCATCCTCATCAACAGTATCCTCTCAATCACCATATGTTTCACCAATGATAGATAAAACGAAAATAAATAAAAAAGAACAACAAAAAGTCAGTTTTATATTAGATCAAAAAGGTTTATCATCATCATCAGTAGAAAATACGTCTATCGCCACAAAATGTTCAGTAATAGAACAGCAACAACAAATGTCATCTTCTTTGTCTTCTTATTCAAAAACTCTTGTCAAAAAAGAGGAACAAGAAGAAAATCAAAGTACTAGTGTTGTAAAAAACTTATCCTTTACTTTAAATGATGTATTAGTTAATTTAAGTGGTGATGGTGAAGAAAGTACGACTAGTATTGAAGATGATAATGGACGATTATTGGAAAAAACGACTAATATAAAACGTTCATTATTGATTGATTCAACAAATAATAATAAAAAATATCCATCTAAAATAATTCCACGATCAATACTACGAAAAACGATTTCTTCTGAACGACAAGAAAAAAATTTCCAACATCATCTAGGTTCTAATAATAATGATGATAGTAACAGTAATGATTCTGATTATTATGTTGAAGAGGAAAGCGAAGATGATTGTGTGAACGGTGAAAACGGTAAAAGAAAAAACAATGAAAAGGATAATATGCAACAACATATTGGCGATGATCGATTTTTTGTTCAAACAAATAATTGTCGTACTAGTAAAACGTGTGGTACTAGTAAAAAAAAAGGAGAAAAAACAAGGGAAGAACATTATTATTATTACAGCCGTCATCGTCAGAATCAACCATCAGTACTAATAGAAAAAGCTAAAAAAGAAAAAATAATAATAAATGAAGATAATGCTTGGCTGTTGAAAAAGTCTTCGTTCAATTATCAATCATCCATAGACAATAACAAACACCCAAACGCTCAACCATCATCATCGAAACAAAGTGTTACATTTGTTGATCAACCAAAAACTATTTCAACAACCTCCACTTTAATTACAAATCCATCTTATTTATTGTTAAATGATAGTTGTAGCTCATTGTCAACATCAGTCAAATATTCTGCTGATCATTTATCAAAGCCTGATTATTTAAATATGAGAGATTTTATTCCATCAACCACAGCATCGTCAACAGCAAATGATTTCAAACCTGTTTATGTATCTCCATTAAAATATCGTCCGTTGGTCGGATTATCAGCACAAGATAGTCGTTTATTGTTAGAAAAACGTGTTTCACTATTAGGAAAACCAATTTTGATACATCCAATTCAACGTCGTTCACCTAACTATAGACGAACACAATCGAGAATACATAATTTTCTTGAACGACCAAGAGGATACAAAGCAGGAATTTATCATACTCTAGTGTAAGTATCATTTTCATTTATTGAAAAATACCTTCACAGATATATTCAAAGTTAAATTCGTAGTGGAACGACAATGAAAGACGACGGTGACTGATGCATCATCCAACATATCTCAGTACGCGTCGTATAATGTTCATAAGTCATAAATATATTTCAATATTGTCGAATGAACTAGAGTCACTTGAGAGAAAATAAAATGATCATTGCAGATCAACTATTGAGGGTAGATTTAAAACTATAGTCGACGACATTTTAATCCATTTGCTCGGGTGCCATAGGTATCCGATATGTTATATACAAAAAAATAACTTAGTTTTCGAATAGTTTTGATCAGAATTCTAATATGTAAATGTTGAAATCTTGTTTTGAGAATATCTAGATTTGAATAAGAAAGTCTTCTTTTTAGAACAAGATCTGACATATCTGTATGTAGCTTCGTAATAGAAATTCATAAGCATTCTTCTATAAGCTTAAACTGAATTTGAAATGGACAACACAAATATTTTTAATTTTTGTGAAAATAGTCAAAACTTTGTAGCACATTTTGTCTTTAAAAATGGAGAAATTTTATTCTCAAAATTGATAATTGAAATCAAAATATCGAGATTGACTATGAAGTTTTTTTTTTAAAATTCGTTCCTGCGCTGGAGCATATTTTTGCAGATTAATAAACATAAGAACCGATCATTTTCCATTTTCAACTTATAATCAGTGACAAAAATCAACGGACAAGTAATTTAAAAATTCATTAAAATCATTTTTTAATTCTGGGTGTCTACACGATCACTTTGACACAATTTTTGTAGCTATTGATAAACGTGAGAAAAATGCATTCTGCTGAAGGTCCCATTTCGCACATCGCATCAACTAAAACTCTCAAATGATTTAAGATGTATTTTGAACTTAAACTTTTTTATCATAATTCAGACAAATCTGGTAAAATCTCTATGACTTTCCCGACAAAATCCAAAACATATCCTACAAGAATTTTGCTTTAATTTCTTAGGATCCTAAGCAAACTTAAGCGAAATCCTAGTAGGATCCTAGCTGTTTAGGCTCCTACTAGGAAGTTATTAGGTGAATCCTAAATCTTAAAAAATCTTAGTAGGAAATAGACAGGAAGTGCGTTGGATTTTGTCTAGCGAATACGCTTTAGTTTCTGAAATTTTATTCGAGTTGAGTACAAGGCGTAGAAGAGAAAAAAATTTGATGGGAGGGACGTTAAATGAGGAAATGACAATAATTAGAATTAAAAACGTTTTCTCAAAATTAGAAAAAAACCAAATTATAATTTTTCCCTTTGTTTTTTCTAAATGACATTCTTGTCCGGATGCTATACACCTGCACGATGTACAAAAGTCATTATGCTGTTTTTTTACTCCGATCATTTGATCGAATTGAACTGATTCAATAACATGTTCTAATTCCTATTTGAGAATTTTTAGTTGCTGTTTATTTAAATTATATTCGTCTTGTTGAAAGTTAAAATGACTCCGTTTAAAAAAGATATTTGTAATCCCATATTGTTCGTCAACATAGCAATATCGGAAGGTCGACAGCTTAAAAATAATGCATTTTTTGACACGTCTCATCAAAAGTGATGTGTCCATAGTAACGTGTCCAAAAGTTTTTTACATTTAATATAAGTTTTTTCATAGTGGAGAATTAGTTTTTTTTGATTTCTCACATTGTTCTTACTCACAAACACGTTTACAATATTCTCTGCTTTGATATATCATCTCAATACACATCAGAGCCCGAAACGAGGCAAGATTTTGTCGCCTCGAACGCATTCAACCTCGCTTCGCTTCGATTCGTTTCCAATTTTTTTTAAACTGCTTCACCTCGCCTCGCCTGACAATTTCAAAATCTTGCCTCGTCTCGACGAATCTTCGCTTCGTTTCGGGCTCTGATACACACATATCTCATTAACTAAAAGAAAATTTTCAGATTACTAATATTTAGAAGTGGTTAACATTATGCAAAAGTTTCAGTCAATTTGATAATATTCTTATGGATGCTGCACATATTTTAAATGAAATTTACGCATTTTTAGATATTACTGACTATAAATGGAACTGTCTACTCTATTTGACAATAGGAAAACATTCGCCAGAATATATGCGTTTACGTTATAACATTGATATCCGCGTTTTTCATATGTTTCTCTTCAGATTTTATTTTTTACCAGATGCTTAAGATCACCGAATACCTGTGATCTGCTAATATTTTACTATATGAACTCATCTCTTTCTAATGGTATACAAGGAAATTCTCACGGCTTTCATTCCATAATTTTGGACTTACCCGAATGTTGCTATAAGAGCCCAATTTGTCTGCGTAGCAAACACGTATTGTTAACAAAATCAAAGGACTAGTTAACCACAAAAGTATTTATTTTACAAAGCTTGATATCTGCTTAGTAAAAGATTCGATACTCATGATTGTCGCTACGAGATTAATTAGAGACCGATCAAACTTAGAACGAATAAAAAACTATCAATATGGCATGTGTACAGGCTACATTTCATAATAAGCGAAAACTCCTACAACCCAATAAAAATAAATTCCGACATCACCTTTTCTAGCTTCAACGATAAGTATTATTTATAAATTTAAATCTAGAAGCGCCAACTCATTTATTGTGAAATGAAATAACTAACTGACATTAACTATAGAGAAGAACTTTTTAAAATGAAATCTATAACCGTTGATTCTGTAAATCTTTTGAACGGTTTCAAGAATTCCACTTTTAGAAATTGTGATTTTCATCAAAGATGGCGATTTATTAAAAGAAAAGTCTGTGATATGATAGTTCAAAAAATCTTTGCTTTCAATTATAGTAATTTTTGTGTCTCGAAAAAACACATTTTCATGGTTTTTCTGCAAGTTTTCCTTAGACCTTATGAGAGAAAAAAACGTGATGTCGTAAGCAAATGCGAGTTCACACAGCCAGATACTTATACGGTATATGTGTGCATACGTATGGACCGAATTCAATACGATCAAAAGAATTGTAGAAAGATATATAGATATATATATATATACATATATAAATTATCTTTAGACTGAATGTTTCACAGTATAGCTTTTCAAAAAAAGTATATTGTGTGTTTTTTAAGAATCTTCCTTTTCCTTCATAAGTATGCGTATTTCTCATAAATCTTCGTCTCGAATCTGGTTATCTGCTGAAAAGTTCGCGTTGATTTCAGATCAAATCTAATAATTACGAATATAACATTTAAGAGGTCAAAATTTCGGTGTAATTTTTGATAAAGCGAAGAATGTGCAAACGCTTGAGTCAGGTTTTTTTGATTTTTGGTTTCTGATACCTGTACAAAATTAACAGAATAACAACAAAAAACCCAGACCCTTGTACTTTGTCATTGTAAGTGCTTGATTCATTTAAGACTAACCCGAGATTGTCGTCATCCATCTAGGGTAGAGATTTTAAAGAACTCTGGCCATTGATGTGACGACATTTTGAGAAAGGAGAATAACCTCTGAAAGTTTGGTCGAGATCAGACTTATAGTTAGTAACTGAAGTAGCTTTTTAACAGGGAAACATCCTGAATATCGAATTTCTGAGGAATGGAAGAAATACTGATGCTTTTTTGTGAGTTTTATTTTTCCTCGTCAAACATAACACGTTGGTACTGGAAAACGCAATATAATAAAATTTTAAAAAGTTGTTTTTTCTGAACTAGAGTTTTTTGTTGAAATTCATTGAATGTTTTTTATTTTAGCTTTGTCACCGTGTTTTTGTGTTTGTTTTTGAGTGTTATTGTAACGATGCCACAGTATGAGGATACAGCTTCAACTATTCTGCTACATACAGTAAGAATTTTTTTCCATTTAGGCTTCTTTTCATGTTTGCACGTCAGTCAGAATATAAATTAACTTTTGTAGGAAATATGTGTCGTTATTTGGCTTACGGCTGAACTGAGTCTACGAATATGGAGTTCTGGCTGCCGTTCTCGTTATCAAACGTTCATGGGCAGATTACGTTTTATGAAAAAACCGCTTTGTGCACTTGGTAACTTATGTTGTATTTTTGAAATGATTGTTATATCTCTTTTTCTTCGTTTAGATTTAACAGTGGTTGTCGCCACTGCTGTTACATTGTGTTTAAACAGTCGAGGTGGAAGTGGTGTATTTGCGGCGAGCGCATTGAGAGGTTTAAGATTTTTTCAGATTTTGCGCATGCTAAGAATGGAGTAAGTAGGAAATACTTCTTTTTTTTTCCTACTGTACTCAAAGTAGAAATTAATAAATTGTTATTTCTGTTAGTCGTCGAGGTGGTACTTGGAAATTGCTTGGATCTGTGGTTTATGCGCATCGGCAAGAACTAATAACAACAATTTACATAGGATTTTTAGTACTGATATTCTCGTCATTTATCATGTTTCTTGTTGAGAAAGATGCTAAACCGGTATTAATGCAAAATTTAACAACTTTGGTAGATAGTGATCGTCATAAATTTGACACGTACGCCGATGCATTATGGTGGGGAATTGTAAGTTATTTTACTTTTTTTCTGATTACATAATATTGCTCTAACTTCTTTGTTTAGATCACCTTATGTACTGTAAGAAAAGTATCGAGTTAGTAATGTCACTTCTTTCATAGTTGATATTTGATCTATAGGTTGGATACGGTGATCGTGTTCCATCGTCAAATTTTGGCAAATTAATTGCGGCTGTATGCTCACTGATTGGTATCTCATTTTTTGCTTTGCCAGCCGTAAGTACAAGTCATTTGTTTTTGTACAAACTCTTATATCTTTCTCTTTTCAAAGGGAATTTTGGGATCCGGTTTTGCGTTGAAAGTTCAACAACAGCAGCGTCAAAAACATTATAAACGACGAAAAATTCCAGCTGTATTGTTGATACAAAATCTATGGCGTGTTTATGCTGCTGACGAAAAATCGTTGAGTCAAGCAACGTGGAAAGTTCATGTAAAACCACGAAAAGAACAATCAACTGCTCCGTATGTGAAAACAAGATGCATATCAAAAAAATTGTTTTAATGTCTCGTGGTAAATGTCAAAGTATTGGTGAATTCTAAGATTTTTATTATTTTCATTTTTTCTTCATTCTCATTTTTTTAAAAACAAACAACAATAAGCATCGACAAATGGGAATTTTCTAAAGCTTTCCTAGATAATGAGTTGGCATACATTTATGTACAGTAACTTCTAACTGCAAACTATTTTACATACAACATGTGAGACAGTTTTAACGCAAGAATGAATTATAAAAGAAAGCACGAAACATTAGAAGAGTGTAAGTCTAATATGGTGAACATTGAAATACAAAATTGAAAAACTTTCAGGTCGGTAAACCAAATCAGACATTATTTTTACGGACTCTCTAATTAGTGAAAAAATCATTTATTTTCGATTCTGTTTGTCAAGTTAAGTTAACTTTTGCGAGACAAGATTAAGACACCTATGTTCATTTATGAATCGAGAGAAAAGGAATCGGCAAGAATTATCGCTGGTTGCCACTGACTATTACATTTCTAAATGCCTCCCCAAAGTTGTACAGTGAATCCATAACATAGATGTTTCAAGTATGGTTAATATTAACTTAATCTGGCAAACAGAATCGATAACAAATGATTTTTTCGCTAATTAGAGAATCCGTAAAAAATAAGGGTCTAACCATTTTTTTTATTTTTCAAGCTTGTATTTCAATGTTCGCCATTTTAGACGTTCACCCTTCTAACGTTTCGTCTTGTTCTAACAATACCGCATGAGCGTTTCTCTTCGGTCTTGTTCTTGAAACTGGAGTTATAATGTGAAAATCTTGGGAAAGTAAACGGGCTCGAATTGTTAGCTGTTGTTGCAGTTAATTCATGCTTGTAGATAATGTATGAATAGAAAAACAACTTCGATACGGTACAGCTCAAATAACTCCTATATTTGAGAATTATTTACCAAAACTTTGTCTACAACCAAATATCATTTGCTAATGTTATTACCTTTATATTTTTGTTTTCGTCTATTGTTTGCCTTATTTTATGTGGCTTACATGTACCTAACTTGCATGCTTTTTATCAAATCATTTTATAGCTTTCATTTATCTGCATTTTAGAGTCATTATTTAATCAGTTTCGTTCTTTGTCTGTATTGTTTACCGTTCAAGTCAGCCACTATTCTCTATTGAGATAGGAGCTAAGCCCAACTTTGAGTTTTATTTCGATAAAGCTATGTCAGTACTTGGTATCTGCGATATTCTAAATAAGAAAGGGTCTCATTACTTCGATTTATTTATCGTTAAAATACTTATGCATCAAACATGGAGTTAGTACGCGTGTTTATCACTATGTTGTTTGGGCTTCAGCTATCTAAAAAACCGTTCTAAATTTTATTTCTCTCTGCTAGTACAACTGTAAATCAGTGAAATGTTTTACTGCGATCATAAAACTTTTTCTTTGACCAAATTAAAAACTACCATCAATAGATTTTACAATTTTCTAAAAAAATTTTAATTATTTTCGTAATAATATTTCTCCCGTTTAAATTGTATTAATTATAAAATATTCTATTTGTAGTGAGTATAAAGTGTTAAAAGTTCTTTACAGAAACAATGACATTAAATACCACCAAAGATCTGTGACTAATATTAGGATAGGTGATCTATTAGTTCTGTTTGTCTATTCCTAGAATCAGACAAAATCAATCATTTTTAAATCGAGTTAGTTTTCGTCGAAAAACTCCAAATACCACTCAGCCTATAATGAGTAATAATACAAATGAGCGTTTAAAACAAAATACTGTCGTCACGATGCGATCTGGTGTGGGTACACGGCCAGGAGCAACCAGGTAAAACTATACCATGGCGTTTCATAGTTAAATAAAACTTCTTTCTTTATTTTAGTCTAGCACAACCAAGCGCATTACTACACGATGTTTCATCATCCGATGCCGAAGATGATCATACATTTGCGTGTCAAGACATCTCATTATTAACTTTATCTCATAAAAATGCAATACGTTTTATAAGAAAAGTAAAATATTTTGTTTGTAGAAGGAAATTTCGTGAGGCACTTCGACCTTACGATGTCACTGATGTTATTGAACAGTATTCAACAGGAAATGTTGATATGTTAGCGCGAATGAAATATTTACAGTTAAGGTATGTCCATTTCATTTGATATCTAATCATTTTTCACGTACAACATATTATTATAATATTTAAGATTAGATAAAGTACTCGGAACGGCAAAATCAGCTGACAGTTACGAATCTGGTCTCAGTTTAGCATCTCGAATTGTTAAAATTGAACGACTGGTAAACAGATTAAATACTCGTTTTTGCAGATGTTGATAAAACTAGTATTTAATCATTATTTTTAGGTGGAAGACCTTGATGTAAAAGTTGATAAATTATGTCAATTGGCCAACAATATATTAGAAAATCGTTCTCCTCGATATTTATCAACTATCGTTCGAGCACCTATACGAATCACTCCAAGAAAACGTCGATTCTATCGTTGTCTAACGCATATTCAACCGCATAATCACCAACAACGACCGCCACCCTCTTCTTCATTTCAATCAACTCCATGTAACTCTAGGGAATTCACTCGAGCAAATACAGATCTACCAAATACTATTACATCCACTGTAGCTCGAACAACAGAACATAATCGTCCTCCTTCTCGTACAATACATACACCAAGGCTATCAGCAATCACGCTACCAACAGTAGCGAATAATTCACGTTCACGCGACAGTCTTATTAGTCTATATTGGCTATTTAATGATAATATTAATTCTTCTCGAACTGCATTTGTATAGATATTTTTTCCCTTGATAATCAAAGCACAATCGTTATAGTCAGATATACTAAAATGCAGTTATGTATACTGTACGTAAAATTTATTATTACGACCGGTGCCACATTTATTCTCTTATATGCAAAAATTATTTCTATTATTTTATTTGTTATTCAAATTTCGTTATTCAGTCAAAGCTTTTCTTTATTTCTACTTTGCAATGTTATTCTTTGTGATGATTTACTATTTTCGTTAAAAATAATGTTGTTGTTTTTTTCGTATTGATAAAAAATATTTTACTTTTCTCAAGTATAAAATAAAAAAGCCAATTAGTAATTCGAAATTTATATGTTCATAAATGAAAAAAATATCACGATTTGTTAGAGATGTACTTATGTAGAATCGTCCTAAATCAATGATTTTGTTTCAAATAGGAGTTGTTTGAAAAATTCATTATTACATAATTTGTATGCTCTTCTACATAACATCACATATAGTATGTTTTTCACAATTATTGATATATTTGCATTCCTATTGTCACAAAGATGATCTCTTGTTCACATCAAACATAATGTCAATTTGTCAGCTTGTTAAAAAGCTGTGACAAGCCTGATAAGTATAGAATCTAGAAAATAGTTTAACAGTATCACATAACAGGCCAATCGTTTACATTGTAAAATTTGAATATTATTTTTTTTTTAACCAATTAAATTTTTACTGTTATTGCAGCTGTATTCTATTTTTCTTTTAATGTTATAGTTGATTACATAATCAACATTCGTCTACAAAGATGACAATTCATTATTAATTTTTATCGACTGTTTTTAAAACTGGCAGGATACAAATTATGAGCATAATGAACTAACTTCGAAATTGATGAGTATCAAGAAGAATTGAAGAGTTCGTAGAATTTTATTTGGATGTTTGTGTCGAATTGAATATTCAACTATTTTTCTAATAATATTTTCTCTTTCTAAGTAATGAGAATTTTGACTTGCAAATGATTCCTAATATACAGTTTCATTCTATGAATTGTTATAAAAAAAAAAAGGTGACTCAAATAAATAGTTAGAATAGTGAAGTTTTAATATGAAATGAATGAGAATTATGATTATCATCATCAAAAATGTGAATTCAGATATAGTTTATTCTTTTCACATAAACTCTTGAAATCCATGAAGGAATATTCAGTTGAGTTTCAATTCATTTCCTGTTGAAAAGGTGTAAAGGAAACGTCCTTGACATAGTCTTATAATTGAGGCAACACGTTTCTATTTAGAGACATATAGTTGAGTATATTCATGTTTCACTTTATTCCCCAAACAATCTCACTAACATTAATTAATAGGTTTCTTTTTCCTTCTTCAATCCTATTTGACATTTCCGCTTTTATCATATTGACTCTAACTTACATAATTAATTTTGAGAAAAAGAGAAGAAATGAATTTTATAATTAAATTTTTTGTTGGTAAAAATAGAGAGAAAAGAGAAGAAGAAAAAATAGAATAAATAAAAGATGATCGAATAGAAAAAAAGGTGTATATATTCAATTAGAGAGCATTTCTCGTCAACAATCGTTACTATCAGAGATATATTTATATCTCTCGTTCTTAAGTAGAGATGAACTGTTGCTATATTTTAGGAAATTTTTTCTTTTCTATTTTAGATTTTTAAAAATGTGTCATCATTCACGTGGATACAAACGCTTTTTATTTTCTATGAATGTTCAACGATCTAGTACACCTGAAAACAAAACTTTTCCAAGATGTTCAACTCCAATCGAGAAAAAACGTTCATCAAGTCACAAGATTAATACTCAAAAATCCAAACATCGTCTGTCACATAGTATTAAACAAGTTGACAATCGATTAATTTCAACTTCAAAACGTAAGAAAAATTCTATCGTCACACACAATTGTCATCAACAACAAAATTATGTTTTTATTAAATTGTATTACCATCGAGAATGTTGTTGTTATTTTTCTAAAAACTCTCCTGTTTCTGAACTCTATATTCAACCATCAAATCGACTAGAAATCAATATTATTTGACTTAGATTGACCAACTGTACATAAATATGTCATTTTTACTATTTTTTTTCAATAAATATATAAAGTGATAGTTTTGTCCATCATCAAAACTTGCGAAATGAAATGAGAGAAATGAACAACCTTACATAGTCATTCTGTGTACATTAGTTTATGATTCGAGCAGGATTTCAAAAAGTTTCAAGAGAGATAATTGTTAAGCATAAATTTCTAATTGTCTATACAGACAAGAAAAATTTAATCGAAGACATCGTAGGATGAATGGCACTTCGATAGGTCGATTTAATTTTTTGAGAGAATTGTAAATATATGTCGATCCTCCCGAAAGTCCCGTTGGGAATGACTGTATAGTCAGCTAGAGACTATGGAAACATTTCTGATGGTATATTACTTTGACCTAACGGTCTTGCCCTCCGTATACACTAGACACTGTCACTTTTTCCCAAATATTGCTGTACGAAGTATTTCTATGTTTCTATTTAAAAGGTTTGTTTAATTCGGATCCATTAACTTGATTCACTGCGCATTGCTAACATTCAGTACTGTACAAATGCATGCACTAATAATAAACATGAAAACTAATAGACAGAACAGCGAATCTTTACTACTGCTAAGCAATCAAAATCACGCGTCTTTAAAATTTTATGCTGATGATGAATCCAACAACAAAATTGTCTCCGTTAAACTATACTTCTTACCATTCATTGCATACATTATATGCATAATAACATATAAAATAACATGTTTGATTATTTTTTACAAATTCTTTATCGATCCTGGTGGCATTTTCTGCTTGATACACGCGTACATGACATTTGTCTATTATATGTTACTTCAATCGAATAGTGTAAACAAAGTGGAAATCATTTTGAAATTGTGCAGACACGTACTGATTAGTATCAGTCGAGAGTGTTGCCATTGAATCGGACAGTTTATGTGTAGTTGGAGCTGAAAGAAGTAAATTAATAATTTAATATTAAGTTTCTAAATTCATTATTCATCTACAATTATAGAAGTGATCATCATCTAAAATGAGGACGATGGATTGTGCGATTCTAAAAGTTTAAATAGTGAACGCTGGTAGACACCTATATTACACTTAGAATCATGATAACTTATTCTTGGTAATTTTAAAATCCTGTTTATCTTAAACAGAATTTGAATAGATTGATAGAAATATTTTTAGTCAATTATTGTTCTTTCTCTTGTGAAACACATTAGGGTATGTGAAGTTGAGTTGTCAAAAATTATTCACTGTTAAAAAAAGTGTCTTGATAAACCATTCGACTGGCTTCAAAATGCGTTCACAGTACATTTTGAAAGCACGTCAGGTGCACGTTCTCATCTTTTTACTGTTAGTCGCCTTAATGTCTTTAAAAAAAAAACACCTCTAAGTCGCTGCTTTTTTTGAAAAAATAGCTTATTCGCATTTAATAGACGTCACTAATACATCAAAAATGCACTATAGCAACGATCAAGGTCCTTAATCACCCATAAACCACAGATAAAGCACGTAATCACATTTACGACATCGAAATGCGTCGAGACTCTCTGTTGTTCGTTGTTTTGTCTAGACATCCAGTCATCCTGGCATCTAGTCAAGACATCGCTAGCAAAAGAAACAGACAGAAAAAGTGCCGTGTCGGCATTGTTTCTTCTGCCATTATCGTGAATATCATACTCCTGAACGACGATAATGGCAGTTTTGGGTCAACAGAATAAACCAGAATTATTTCGATCGGTCCCCTGGCTTAAGTAACTTATATCGGCACGAACGCCGGTTTGATGTAAAAAGCTCCTAATCTAACATAAGTCTAAAACTTTTTATGGAAACCATGAATTATTGGGATGTAAAACTAATTCTTATCATTTCTTCATGATAGATTATCTATATTCTGTCAGTTTTATTATTCGCAGATGATTTCTTCCGAGTTGCTGATTTTTAGAAACATCTCTCTTACTGTAGAAGAAAGTCTACTTACAAGGGAACCTTTCGAGATGTTCCCTTCCGATTCCAATGATTTGTACATGGATCGATAGACCTCAGTGAGATAGGAAATACCGTAACAGGATTCGTAACCTGTGACTCTTGAAGACTCGGTTTTATGGAAAACCAGTTTTTCAAGAGCTCTAAAAAATAATCAAAATCTTTCTTAATAAGGCATGATTGTAGTCTCCAAATTTCTGATTAAAATGATACATTTCCCAGCACTACATGACCTTTCTTTGCAAAGTTATAGAATTTACAACAAAAGCCCTAAATGTTCATTATCACCTCAAAGCTACAGAAATAAGAAGAAATTAATTAGAATCTTATTTTTAGTCGGTTACTGTTTGTGTAGTTATGTTAAATTCATTCAAATCAAATACATAAATTAATCAAATTTATGTAGAATAAAAAAACGATAGTTAGTCTATTCGCTGTCTCCATACACATACTGAGATATATCTGGAAGTTAAAAGTCCCATAACTAACAAACTAACAAATAATTGACTCCTTTTTTTCTAACCTGTCTAAATTCAAAATGAGAAACTAACATTTTGTTACCTTCTTTGTTCATCTCAGATGGACCTATTCATTTTATTTTTAACTTAACTAAATTTATCTAACGGCCAACAAAAAAAAGTGCTTCCGTTCGTGATTCTTCGACGTTTTTTCGACAGTTTTTCCTTGTTTTAAATACATTGCAAAAGAATTGTAATCAATAATTATGGTGTCCTCTCAATTTGCTCCATCAACCCTTCTCTCTCTGTTCGTCCCATATATTTTTTTCTCAATTCGTCCCAGATATCTATGCTCACGCCTCAAAATGAATAAAGTGTTGTATCATCGAACAGTTTAGTCGACGGCGATGGTATTGTAGACAAGACTAGTTGCGCGTACGTGGCAAAATGTGTCGTGTTAGCCACTATTATCACAAAGTTAAATCTAAATAAGTTAAATTGTTTTGTTCATCAAAATGTTAATTTTCATGTCTACTGAAACAGAGAAATCAGTTTTGAATCATAATCAATCTTTATGTCTTGTTTTCGCTTTTCAGCTCTCGTTATTTGTCCAATATGACTGTTGATACACCCACAACAGTCATATATATATCACCGTACGCACGAGGTGACACTTATATTAAAGTTAATTAAGTGTAAACTAATATGGGGCGAACTGAGAAAAAAAGCTTTGTGTGATGAATTAAGAAGTCAATTTGGGACGAACTGAGAGTAAATCATAATTATCCATTCAAAATAAAACTGAGCTTGTAATCGTCTAAATGCACTTAAACTATACTATTGATTTAGACGATTACAAGCTCAGTTTTATTTTGAATGGATAATTATTAATTACAATTCTTTTGCAACGTATTTAAAACAAGGAAAAACTGCCGAAAAAACGTCTAAGAATCACAAAAGGAAGCACTTTTTTGGGTGGCCGTTAGCTCACTAGTATAGTTCAGGTATAGTTTTTGAAGGAGCAAGTCGCGAAGTTGGTTGCTTTTGAAAAGTGTCTTCCATGTTAGAGTCAATCAAGAGAAATTGAAAAGAGCTGTGGAATTCATTCTTATAGCATTCGAACAAGCATGATGTCGCTTTTATTTAACTATACGTTTCTATCAATGTTCTCTCCTGTAAGGGAGAAGATAGCCCTGCGTTGTTTATAATAATTCCAGACCATTCGGTTAGAAAAAGTATAAAAACGCTATAACTCATAATTTATAGCTAAGGGAAAACTGTCCATCGAATAGCTTTCCAAGGGAGCTGAGATCCTTAGGATACTTTTAGTATCCCTACAGAACGCTTATAGTAAAAGGCTTTCCTCTTTCCTTTCAGTCATATATGAAGTAGGCTGATCTGCTAACAAATATGGAAATTGCAAACAAGTAATTCAATAAAAAAAATGCTTTACTTATAAGAAGTGTAATACACATTTGCCGGAGGACGAAAATAAGAACTAATATCCAAACAGTCTCCTATTCGCTAATTTACCCTAGTGGAAGTACTCATACGATTAGTACTAAATACTAAAGATTTTTCCGAAGAATACTAAAATTAGCACTAACAAAACACCGTTAGTATGCGTATTCATTTTGTACTAACTTAGTACTAATACTAGTACCGTAAAAAAGAATTACTAAAAGTTTTTGCGAGGAGTACTAAAATTAGTACTAAAGAGTTACAACTAATCATTCACTGTTTTGTTTTGCGGTCAGCAGAGTATATAATTACAATCGCAATATCGAAGAAATATCATTCTTTTTCAGTTTTAGATCATCAGTTTTGTATTTCCTTCACTTTAGACTTTTAACTTTTTTTGGAATAAACCCCACTGAGCATCAAATCTCGCCTTAGGCTTAACCAAAATTTTCTGCCAGACGCAGGTCTGAATAGCCGGCCTAGCTAGGTCAGAGTTCTGTCTTAGTATAAGACTCAAAAATCTAAAAATTGTTGAGCTGACAGTGGCGTTCTCACTCGAAAGTCATAATATAACGTTGGAAGTAACGCTGTTTGACCTCATTCGTATGCTTGCTGTTGATATCTGAGCGTTTTTAATAAAAACGCACCTGCCAATCAGAAATCGCATATTAATACTGCTGTTAGTGTTTATCAAAAATATGCATGGGTACTAATCAAAAACTAAAAATACTAATAATGCTACTAAAAAATTACTAAAAACTGCCGCATGAGTACTAAAGATTAGTACTAACGTTAGTTAATTACTAACGTTCGAAGTTAGTACTAATCCCTACGCTAGTGAATGTACTCAAATGTGAGTACTCAAAGTCGTACTCTGCTGAAAAATATCCAGTACTCATGAGTACTTACACATGTTTTTACTCATTGAGTACTCACATGAGTACTCATGAGTGAGTAACGAGTACTGTGGTACGACTTTGGGTACTCATGCTTGGGTATTGTTGAGTACTCATATCACTTTTGACAAAATACTCATGAGTATTGTTCATCTGATATTTTCATATAGAGGAGTGATCTCAGGCAGCCAGAGTAGAACTACAAGTCTAGTCATAGATGAGTCCATCTCTGACTATATACAGAGAGACCAGTGAGAAAATAATAATATAAATATTGTATGTTTCTTCACTAAATTCTACGTTCTTTATACAGTTTCAGTTTAGCAAAATAAAATGGTGAATGAATAGTTTCTGAGTACTCACATGAGTAACTGAGTACTCACTGAGTAACAATACTCAAAAATTGTTAGTAATACTAATATGAGTACTCATGAACGAATTATGAGTAAAGTCGCACTCATACTATGAGTACTTTCATTAGGGATGGTTTAGTACTAGGGTAATCTTTTCCGAATAACTGTACTTTCGAATCGATTTACTGCTACTATTTATAAAAATTTTATATATTAATTAAATATTTATTATATTAAATTCCAAATTAAAAGCTAAAAGGTTTATAAACATTTATAAATACGAGACTTTTAAAATCTTCAGTGTAATAGCGAGCGAAACTGAATAGAAATACCCTTTTTGTTATGTTATTATTGTTTATTTATTACTTCATATGTGCGCAAATCAAAGACATCTTACAAGATCTTAAAGGGATCTGATGATTTCCTACGCAATCTCCTTGCAAAATCTTTTTACAAAGCCTTGTAAGATCTTATTATCTGTACTGTTTTGTTGTCAGATCTTACAAGACCTTGTAGAAATCTCACAACAGTTTTGAGGAGATTCATCAAAGGCTCTTTAGTACTCTTTCCTTATAATGTTGTAAAATATTGTTACTTCTTGCACGATCATACAAGATCTCACGAAATCTTGTTCCAAGAAAAGTCTTGTGAAATCTCGTAAGATTCTTGAATCACGATTCTTGTGAAATCTTGTAACATCCTATGCTATGATCTTACAAGATCATAATTCAAGATTCTTATAAAGATTAATAGAATGCGAAGTTTTGATTTATCGAATCCTCTCGCAAATATGCACGACTTTTACACGTTCTCAAGCGTTGAGACATCTCTCTTACTCTAATCTACCTCGTAAAATGACATAATATGTAAAAGACAAACAGCTTTAATATCCGTCATCAACTGAAACTGTGAGAACAAAGAGTTCACTAATCGAATTTAAAACTCATTTATATTGGCACGACTTTGGAAACTGTGTTATAACATGACGAAAGAGGACGCTATCTGATGTAGAAAATCCAGTTACGACTAATCAGAATTTTTCAAAGGATTAAAATGCCAATGAGACTAGTTTTAAATCGAATCGAACCCTTTTTACTTGATTTCAATCTTGTTTTTACTTTTGTTTTTGGGGAAAAAAATAATAGCCAATGAAAAAAATTCAGATAAACCATGGATAGCTTTTTTTCTTCGTTATGTTTTCCGGCACAGTCCAAAGAAAAAAAAGAGAGACTTAGTCAAAATAGGCATGTATGTATTAAATCCGTTCTAATCTTTATTTCCCAACAACTTCAAGTAACAGCTGTAATGTTGCCCCGATCATCTTCATTAAATTCTACGAAAGATTCGAGGTTCCAAAGTGATGGTCGACCTGTTCGTCGTAATTATTTTGAATCATTACAAAATATTCGAACAACAACATCAAATAATCTTAACAATTTGATCAGTTCAAATCGTCGTGCAATGATTTCCCGTTTATCATCATTTAATGCAAATATAAATAACAGCAACAACAACGAAAATCAGAATCGTTCTTCAAGACAATCAAATTCAAAACTTACAAATAATAATGAAAATATTCCACCACCCACTTCTCATGCACTAAAATTAGAGTTGCCATCTGAAGCATTAAAAATGTCGGTCATCAAAGAGGATCTTGACAATTTGCATCAACGTTTGGAAGATGTTCGTATTTCCTCATCCTCCTCTTCAGTCAAAGAAGTTGATCAATTGAAAAGTGAAAATGTATCAATGACAACATATTTTACGCCAGAAATGTCTTGTACGAGTCTAACGCAAGTTATCTCAGAAGATATTAATCAAAAGGCGATCGAAGATAATCCTCCACGGAAAGATAAAGAAAAAACTGTCGGAGATGCGGATGGTGAAGAGGAAGAAAGCGATGATGGTATGTAGTATGGTTTGCTATTAATAGGAACTGTATTCAAGATTAGCTTTACATCGGTAAAATTATCATAGAAATGAAGACGGTTTCTATTTTATGCTGTAAATAAGTTCGAAAGAACTTACTTTTAATTTTTAAATATATTTTGAGGTATGTGCCAAGAAGGATTTTCTCATCCATTTTTTGATCCATTATCATCAAGCTCGTATGAATTAGAAATAATTACCTATTTATTAGAATTAGACGAACGTTTTTCAGTTGAAATGAATAGATTAAGAAATGAAAAACAACATCGACAAACATCAGCAGATATTAATTATCCAGTAACAAGATTGATGCTTATAACACCAAAGGTACGATGTAAATTAGTTGACTGGATTATTTCCGTACATGATTATCATCGATTAAATGCAAGTAAGAAATTAGGATCAAGTATTCAATTTATTTTCAAACTAATCAGTGAGAGAAATAGCAATTTTGTTACTTTTTCATAAGTGAATAGTCAGATAGACAATTAAGCTTTTGTTGAAATATAATGACAACAATTTTATATTGTCTAGGTATATTACATCGTACAATTCATTTGATTGATCGTGTCTTATTGATAAATGATGCCATGACTAAATTAGATTTACAATTGACTGCTATTTGTTGTTTTACTATTGCATGTAAATTAGAATCACGTCGTGTACCACCATTAAGAACATTAGTGGTATTATTTGATAGTAAATATGCCATGAATGCTCATCACATACATATGGCAGAAAAAGAACTATTAAGAAAACTTGATTTTGAATTAGGTAAGAACTTTACTCGCTTTTTCATTATAATAGATGAGATTCAGCGGCGTATCCAGGGGGGGGGGGCAAATGGGCAATTGCCCATTTCATTTGGAGATTTGCCCATTGTAATTTTTATTAGTAAGTTTTTGCCCATTGAAATTTTACTTAGCAGATATACCCATGCGGTTTTCTTTTTCTATAACCCTTAGAAAGATATATGTAAGAGTGCCTGTAGACAGAATTGTTTGTTTATTTTTGAATTAGAATCTAATTCAAAAATTAAAAGAATCTCATTTCATTTTTTTGTGTTCTTTTTGGACCAAAAATCTTTTGACCCATCGACAAAAACCTTGCCCATTTTGCCCATCGTTTTTTCCGATACAATAGAAGTTTGCCCATTGGACTAAAAATCCTGGTTACGCCGCTGATGAAATTAGTTTAGAAAATAACGAAAAGTAAACGGTCAACATAAGCACATCAACGTGGTGAATGATAGATCTTAATATCAGTGATGATTTATCAAAGCTGACTGCAGTTTCTGACAGATTTGAATTGAATAATTTTTACTCTCGTTTTAGAATATCCACTTCCTGTTCACTTTTTATGTTATTCTCTACGTTTTCTTCCATTTTCGTTTGTTATCTATTCAATGTCAAAATATATAACAGAGGTGATCTTATGTAATTATGATCTGTCATCGTTACCATCTTCGTTTATCGCAGCCATTTCTTTGTATATGGCATTAAAGTTTACAAAATTTATACCCAATAATAAACGTGTAGTGCGAAATTTTTTTGAACGTACACCTTATAAACAAGATGAATTAGAATCAAAATTTTTGACAATTATTGATTTATTAAAAAGTGTTAGTCATTCACCACATTATGGAAGTGTTAGAGAAAAGTATAAACGAGAAGAATTTGATTATGTGGCATCATTTGATTATGAAGTTGATTTTGGTATGTAATTCTTTAACAGTTTTAAATAGAAGATTGAATTTTATGAGTGCAATATGCACTCGTTTAATGCACTATTCATTTTACATTTATCTTTTGTTTCAATTTTTTTTTAGAAGTCAAACTTCCAGAGCAAGCAGTTGTGAAAAAATGAAATATGATCAATCTTTGTCTTGATAACGAATCCTTATTATATTGTTCTTGCTATTGTTGTTATTTATCTTTTTAATTCTTCGATAAATATTATATTATTTAGAAATTCTGTGGTTTTTTTGTTCAATTTTATTTTCTCTGTATCGTTTTTTTTCTCTGTTCTTATATCGCGTCAGATAATATTTGTTATTTACGTTTTTTTGTTGTTCTTTTGACTTTAACATTCGAGTTAGTTAGTTTATTTTTGTGTTTATCAGAAAGAAAATTTTGTGCATTAAATATAGTGAAATGTGAATGAGAAAAACAAATTTGATTTGTATCATTTTTTGAAATATGCAATTGACATTTAATTGATTGTAAATACCTACTTATTCACTGAATATATTTACTTATTAGAAGTCAGAAATGCTCGAAAAGCTTTTTTGTATTTTTGAATATGTTTGCAAAACATCGGACAGATTCGTTGAGAATGTTTTTCTGATCAAAATATTCGAGAAAAGAAAGAAGTAGATAAAGACGTACGAAATTTAAATATTGGTTTCTTTGTTCTACCCATCCTCTTCCTGAATAAAAGATAATGAGCTTCTATTATGATTGCGCACATCAAACATTTTTGCAAGAAAATCACGTTTTCAAAAAACAAATTTCTTTCAAACCGGCCTTCTATTCAGAGTGGCCTACCAATTGGGGAAGCAGTTCTATTGAGTTTAGATTTTATCTGTCTATTGCTGTTAGTTCCTAACATTCTGACTAAAAAGTGTGATAGTAATCGATTCAGCCTAGGGTCTTCTAGCATGTTAAATTCAACAAAATTTGTTTCCTGTTGTGTTTAATAAGAATAGATAGAGTTTTTAATGCAAATCTCCCAGAATGGTTGACAAATCTAAAGATTTGTCTCGCATGACACATACAGATGATGACAAATGTATTGTGTTTTGTTGACAGAAGAGTGCGGTATCATGTTCAAATAAAAACAATATGATAAGGTAAAAAAGTTGTTATTCCAACAGTCGAGGAAGAGTTAAGAAAAAAAGATCTGTGAATTCAGTCTTGAAATCTTTTGATTTCCACACTGTAAAAAATATCTGTATTTTAAAAAATGCTTAAAACGTTCGGAAAACTGAAACCACACCGAACGAATAAAGGTTTACGAAAGTGCCCTTAAAGCGTTCCAGCAGGGGTTTGTTACGTCTACGAAACCTTTTATTCGTTCGGTGTGGTTGCAGTTTCCCGAACGCGTTAAGCGTTTCGGAAAGGGTTTTTTATGTCTCAATAGTGCACTATTATACTCTCTTGAATTTCTGCACTGAGTGTCGTGCTATTTAATCTTCAGGAAAAAAAAGTTTAATCTTTTCAGTGACGGTTTATATTTACAGTCATCTGTTTTCTATTTTTCAGTCAGTACCCCTTTTCGCAAATTTCAGTCATGAATGCATGAAGGAAGATTTTTCTCTTCTCACCTAATCACTTTTCAAAAAATCACATTAAAATACACTTGTCTGACGTTAGCGAAGGAGATAGAAAAATATAATTATGGGTTTATCTTTGAATTACTTGATAGTACATTCATCATTAATAAATGTTTCCAGCCATGCAAGCACATCATCGATTGTTCATTGGGATATGTTCCTTCTCGTTATACAATCTACAATAAAATCAAAAAGCATACAAAGTTCAGCAAATTTGTTCGAACTGTCGAATATCGCAGAAACTTACGCGAGTTAGCACAGTTAGATAAGTCCTAAATAAAGTGAATTCAGCTCTTCTGCAGACGTAACTTGCTCATTTCTCTCCCTAGAAGATAAATAATCTTGACTATTACGCTCCCGTAAGTTTCACGATGACGTCAAATCCAAATCGGCTCACTTTAGAATGAGAGCAAACGATGAAGATTAGAATAGAAGTTTTTTACAGAAATGGAAGAATAACAGTGAGGTGCTGTTACCAGATTCAGTATTAAGCAAGGTTGAGAGTACTTCTAAAGAATAGTTACACCCCAACCCCATATGCCTATAGTATAATATGTGATTATTTTGTAGAAGTGCCATGGAGACTACTGGAAAGTTATTTGCATTGTTCTGAAACGCTAAGAAAATAACGAAAGATCATTTTTATTTCATGATCTCCGCGACAGTAAGAAAAAAGGCGTGTTTCTATCAGAAATTCGCCGAGTCTCTTCGTATGCGAATAACGACTCGTTCAAGTAATTAACTAAGTCGAAAAACAACATGATACGACTCTTGATCTGCTAATAAGATAAAAGTTAACAAACACAACTGACTGGAAAACTAGCTGGTATTATTCATTCGATCAGTCAATGAGAAAATAACATGTATTCTCATTCCGAACAGTTGAAAAAGTCGCTGATTGAACTTCACTGCAACTCATAGCTTGAATAATTCAATTTTTTGTCCCCTCATCATTTCTTAAAATACGTCTTTCCGTATTTTAATAAACCCCTCTTTATCTAAGCCATAGGATTTTTTAAGCGAGAAAAGCCCTTTTGGGTTCATTAAAAAATCAAAAGGGTTTACCAGAAAACCAATGGATTTTTTATCCAAAGTGTGGTACCCTGATAGTTTATTAATCCAACTCCGATACCTTTTTGGGTTTATAAAAACGCTTTCTTATAATTCGGAAGAGTATATTATGAAACCCTATCGCTGATAAACCATTAAGCGCTCAGCAGACTTTTTTCCATTCCGGAGAGAAAATGCGTAATAGAGTTTTTTAAAATACGCATTTTTTTTAGAGTGCATCTTGATAACCAACTCTTGGATTAGGTTTTTTTTCTTCTAACGAACGAATGAATAGTGGAATAATTATTGCAGAGTTTTTCTCAAACTTTAGTTTGGAAGAGATAGAAAAATCACTCTAATAATTTTTTGTTCTGGAAAACAAAATTTTGTTACTAGTTTATAGATTTGGAGTATAGGCATAGCTGCTGAACGTTGACAATGTCAACTGGTCCAACCGTTGCGTTCCACTGACGTTTCTTCAAAATCAACTTGTCGAAAGATTAAAATTGCATATTTGAGATTGATTTGGCAGGCATCGTATGGATACCTCGTACGGAGTCGGTCGTCGAAGAATAGTGAAATAAAACATGAAAATATAGTGTATAGTAGCTCGAATTTTCTGTATTGAAGTCTAAAATCTCGAAAAATAGAATAATTGTTATGAGTATGTTACAAATACGAAATTAAACGGTGACTTTCGAAAATCTTTTAACAAAAGTCTTGAAAAAATCAGTAGATCTGATACGATTTTATTTACAGGATGTCATATAATATGTCATAAACTCTACAATGTTTTCTAAGGCAAAATGATAAAATAAAAAAGATTAGTTTTATACATAAATCATTCTCTCAACTTCATACTCTTATTTATTGAATAGATCATTTCTTTTGTTATAATACATTTAATCATCGAAAACGAAAATTATTTGTGAAGCGTATCGAATACAATATCTAAATAGTCTGTGAGTGTGTATATTGATCTTCAATTTGGATCAAAGTCATTTTTTTGTCTAATTTTATATGTCTATATCGATCTTACCAGATGTTTCTTTTTCTTGCCTTAGTTTTCCATTTGTACCTTTTGAATTGTGTGTAATATATAGCTAACATTGGTCGAAGGAAAAAAGATGAAGAAAAAAAAAAAAAGCACATTATTTAAATTTATATTCTTTCTTCTTTTTTATTTTTTTTTTATTTTATTTCAAAAGTCTCTTTAAGGTACGTGTGTCTTTTGTTTCTGTTTCGTTCTCTCGTTCTTCAGATGGTAAAGTTTTCTCTTCCCTTATCACCATCAAACATCAACACATTTATATGGCATCCGGAATCTCGATATGTTATTTTTTCCTATGAATACATCTTTTATATATTATTTTTTTTGCCTTGAAAATGTGTGAATATCAGTGTTGAAATTTCTTTTCTCTGTCTGATAAAAGAAAAAACAATAACAACAAAAAAAGAGAAAATAAATAGTTTTTTGTTTCCAATTTTTTTTGTTTTTCAATGAGTGTCTGGACATAAAACATTAGTATGTTTGGTGAGTGATTTCAAAATGTATCAAGTGCATGTACGTGCAATTTTAAAATGAGTTGATAAATCTTTAAACGTACGTTTTGAAAATTTTTGCTATATTGATTTATCCAATTTGTACGTAATAGTAATGATTATTTTACTTCAAATTTTGTTAAGTCACTTCAACAAAAGTTAAGTGCACTATATTATGTCAATACCTGATGATTGTTTTTTTTTTTATTCTTTTTTTACAACTAGCAGATGTTGGGAGGATTCAATGATAAGAATACTTCTGTTTTTGTGCAGAAAATTTATCGGTTTACTATTTTAATACTAAAATATATTTAAAATGTACAGATAACAGATTGTTTTTGACTATCAGTCGAAGTGGGTTGCAAGTCTACGCCTGTATATACAGACATATCACACAAAAGACAAAAGTAGAAAAGGGTATTTGTCTCGTTTCTCACTCTACTATACTTTTGATTGTCATGTATAATAAGTAATCGGTCATCATTATAAAAATAATTATATGTAAAAATATAGTTGAAACTCATAATTTATTCACATTTAATCATGATAAATAAAAATGATGGACGATTATTGATCAATTAAGTTTCAATTTTGCAAAAAATTCAAAATTTTATCCAAATGTTTCTCTGAGAAACGTTGCTGGTATAGTCCTAACATTATTCTCAAGAGTAAATTGAAAACAAAAAAAGAAAAATGCTAGTAGGTTACTAGCGTAACAAAAATATATATCATCTTCTATATTTCACTCGAACTGGACATTTAACACTGTTGTGAATCAAAACAGTGAACTGCTCGTAGTGACGTACCGTTGAGAAATGTCAGAGTTTCTGTGCCTATGTTCCGATTAATATTATGTCATATTTGACCATGGCAAAAGGCGATTATAAGGATTTGACTCCGGAACGTGAAACTTTTGAAACAGTCAATCTGGTAGAGTAAAGATTTCTCTACAAAATGAGATGTCTCCCAACTCTCCACCATATTTTCTGATAGAGTTATCATCATTTTGGACGTTAGTCACAAATGTGACTTTTTCAAAGACTTCCAGCAAAATGATGATAACTCTATCAGAAAATATGGTGGAGAGTTGGGAGACATCTCATTTTGTAGAGAAATCTTTACTCTACCAGACTGACTGTTTCAAAAGTTTATCAAGTACTAAATGGAAGAGAGAAAAGTTTCGAAAGTAAAACACTAGGGTTTTTTCAGAGTAAAGTAACAAACTTTAAAAATATTCGTATCTCCTCAACGAAAGGCCTTGGAGTGGTCTTATTTGTAGAGGACACTTTACCCTATAATGCCTAATATTTAACTTAAAAATAAAAAATATTTCTAAAATAAGGCTAAAAAAAGAGAGGTTACCTTTAATTTTCACTCACGGCATGCAACAAAATTTGATAATATATATACCGCTGGATAGAGGAAATCTTCCTCTATAAACCTATGTATATCACGTTCTGTGGTCAAAAATCATCGTGAAATTTATATTCGCCTTTAACATGGTTAACCCTTCTCTCTCTCTAAAATGTTATCATCGATTTAAGTAAGCATTTCTTCGAAATGGATGACACATTTTTAAAAGTTAGTTTTCAAATATTTTCAAATGAAAGGGTGTGCGTTCCGAAAGAGAGAACGAACGAACAGAACTTGGATGAAGAATTAATATATATTTGAAAAATAAATATAATTCTTTCGCTCTAAACAAAAAACTTTTGATTAATTGAAATATGCACGTGTATACTCGTCATTAACATCATTTTACTCTTTATCCTTTTTCTCTGGGTAACATATTATAGATGACTAACTTGGCTTTTTTTTGAAATAAAAAAATAAAATATTGAAAAATAAAATTTTTATTCTGAAGAAAGAGTATCGAGTATGATGTACATGTTTCTCTGATGAGAAATTAATATCAAAAAACAGAAATAAGTCACCTTCATCCAGGATACGAACAAACGTCCAAAATTCGAAAAAGAGATATCGATACCTTTCACTTCAAAATAAAACAATTGAAGATTAAAAATAAAATGTAATAGAAATAGACATATTAAACTTTTATTTCTGAATAGATCGAACTATGTGTAGATCCTATATAATCTAATCTAACTATCATTTATAACATCGATCATAGCTCTCTATCGAAAATTTATTTATTTCTTTTATTATAGGTAAAACGACAATAGCCAATTCCACTTTACTCATAATATAATGATTTTATTCATTTATTTCTAATCGATGTAAAAGACAAAATGAACAATACAATAATGGAAATATTTACTAACTTACCATTGGTAAAAACTGATAAAGATTTTGATTTAAAACGAATATCACTATCGTCAACTGTGACTATTCTTTTTACACAATCTAAAATTATTCGTAACAGTAATGAAAATAGTACTTCAGAAACAATAACAACAACATCGAAATCAAATGAAAAAATTGAAAATCCAAATTCTGGAAAACCATTGATCATTATACTTGCCATTACATTACCAACTCTAGCAATAATAGTTCTTTTATTACTTTTATTCGTATGTTATCGACGGCGTCATTCATCAATTTGGCTTAAAAAAATAGGTAATTTTGTAAAATTTTTTATAGATTTACAACTATTTTTGACATTGGTAATATTCAAAATAGAGTATCTTTATCAAAAAAAGAAGACATATATAGTCTAAATCTTTATTATTTATTTTATTTTAGATAATGACAGTCCGCTAAAGTCAATTGTTGTGAATACATCACTTCAACCTGAGTAAGTTATATAACATTGAAATTCTATATTCTAATAGCATGGACATTTTTTGTTAATGGTTTCACACCGAAAAGTTAACAGTTCCTATTTTTCCGTTAACAAACAAATGTTTTCACTGTTGTCACGGAAATGTGAACTGTATTTTTAGTAAAAGAAAAATATGTCTAGGAATATACTGAAATGTTACGGGTAGCCGGGGGGGGGGGGCGGGGGGGGGGGGGGGGGGGGGGGGGGGGGGGGGGGGGGGGGGGGGGGGGGCGGG
>CAJNOQ010001154.1:0-35213 GCA_905250885.1 Didymodactylos carnosus | reverse complement strand
TTCAGGAACAATATTTGGTTATGTTTCTGAAAATGATTTTATGAAACACGTACAAAACAGCAAGAAAGGTTTTTGTTCTAGGAATACCACAATTACTGTTCGATAAACACATACAAAAAAACAGACTGTGCTAGTTAACCACAAAAGAAATCTCGCATTATTTCACAGGATATGTTCACACACTGAGGGCACCGTAGCGGCAGTTGTGCACTATGAGGACTATTGGCTTCGAGATGATTTTTAACAAGATCAGCCATAGCCTAAGGGAAAAGAAAAATTGTTTAATACGACAAAAGTTTCACTATGGGTAATCAAACCTGGATAAATAATGGATTATCATTTAGTGAAGCACAACGGCGAATATTTTCAACACCAACCTATTCGTTAAGAGAAGAACATAGAAAAATATCGAAAAAATCTACATTAATACATACACTTGTAGCTAAATGTTGACAATATTCAAGATCGAGTTCATGTAATGTTTCGATATGATCGCCTTAAAAGTCATGAGTGTATTATTAGAGAGGTATTGACTTTTAATAGTGCCATACTTGTGAATGCAATCGGTACTAGAAGTATATGACGGCGATTGTTTCGTGCCAAACCTGTAATTGCGTCATCAGTTTGGCAGCCTAGCCAAGCACTCGGTCCGACCTGTGGATGAACTTAATAGGCTATTAATTCATACGTCACATATGTTAGACATTTGAGATTTTACGTACTTTTGATTGCCATACAAGCCGATATGAATTCGAGAAATTTAATTCTTGCATTACTGCTTGTACGGTAGCCGCCACTTCCGCTGGGTATGGATCGCCCCGATTAACAACCTAAAAAAATGAGAAATTGATTGATTTGATAAACTTGGGTTCATCTTCCATACCTTCATGGGTAGAGAATGTGCAGAAAACAATATAACAACCTCATCTCGTATATTTGCCGGAAATTTTTTCAATTCATCACGGATATTACCAACAAAAGCCTAAGAAAAGAAAAGTGCCAATATCTTGTTGCTAGTCGTATTAATAAAGACATGTACGTTAATGAAACCAGAATGTGTTTGCCATCGATCAATGACACTCCATTTCACATTACTTTGTCGGTCGATCAGTCTACTTTGTGATTCTTGAGCTGATGATTGATTTTCTTTTTTCTTTTGCGCTATATAATATCTGGCTATGGCATTCAGACTACTTCCAGTTGTTGAACAACTGTATTGTGGATATTGAGTAAAAGCAACCATGTGTTCTGGACGATCGCTGCAAACAATATGCAAAATAAATTAAAACTGAATTGCAACATATACAGAAATAAAGTTACCGTTCAATTTCATCCAACGCTGTTTCAGTTAATGGTTTAGTATAACGGAAACCAATGTAGTACTTGTGAGGTGCTATGAATTAATGCAATGTGATGGCGACAAAAGAATTACACGCATTAAACACAAGACTGACCTGTCATTGGAGAGATTTTGTCTAATATATTAATCATTCCTTTTGCTTGTTTTTCTGTCCACATACGTACTTAAAAAAAAGAAAAAAATCCATATTTGCATTAGTTTCAAATAGGAGAATTACATACTTGGCGAGCCGCCTCCAATTTTTGCATATTGTTCTTGAATACGAGGTGTACGACGTTTAGCAATCAATGGACCTAATTGTCTAAATAAAACCATAAAATGCATTGAAACGTATGAAAAGTATTTAGAACAAGTCTAAAAGCGCTCACTTTACTTTTGTGCTGGCAATGGTATTAAATCTTTATCGGAAAATAATCGTAATAAAAAGTCATAAACATCGTCAACTGTTTCTGGACCACCCATATTCAATAGTAGAACACCTGTTTTGACACGTCTAAACAAACAACAGAATCAAAACAATTCACTTATCTTTCCATTACGGTACTTACTGCGGTTCATCTTTTACCGCTGTAGTTGTCATTGCTATATTACGACTCATGAAAGAGTACGGCTTTAAGAAATGTAAGATATCTAAAAATATAATTCATCTAACTTTCTATTCAAAAGAAACAATTAAAATGATCATTTACCTGATGAGAAACGAACTTTAAAGTGAGAAAGCATTGTGAAGGTATAAACGTATCTAAAAATAAATTCAAACACGCTAGATAAGAATTTAGATACTCAACTAGTTAAGTAAAACAGAGTACACTTAATTCATCTATCTTCTTTGATCTTGCTATACTATGTAGACATCTTATACGTAGTACATAAAAGACTCAAAATGGATAGATAACTGTATCATTAATTTGTAAATGCCAGTTAATATCATCCTCATGTTCTAAACCGATAGTATTTTAATTTAAACCGGAAATATAAAATGTTAAATTTTAATTTTCTAAAAAAATATCTGACTACTGTGTAACAATAAAATCAAATAAAAAACAGATCCAAAAAAATCTTCTTCATTTCTAAAGTTTAATATTACTATAGCAATATTAAATATATCTGAAAAAACCATCTGACATGCTTTATTTATCGATTACTATACTTTTTTATTTTGTTGTTTGCTTGATTGTATAAAACCTGAAAGTATAAAACAGTTAAGTTTAGTCCGACCTTGACTAAAATTTCAGGGAATTTAATCATGTCTTTGAATAGTTATAGTAAAGATTTGGAGATTCCATCTATCAGCATTCGGCAGACGCCACTAAAATACTGATCGAAACGGGGCATTTATCGTTTACAAGATTTTTCCGCCATATTAAGTGATGGAGAGTTTGAGTTGGTTTTAAAATGTCAGAAATAGAAATAGTGTATAAGAACCGAATTTTTGATATTTTTCGTTGAAAACTTATATGAACAATTTTCCTCAAAAATCCAAAATCATGCGAAAATCTTTTCTTGTATGTTGTTACCATGATTGTGAGTTTTAATTTAAGATCAATTCAGGCCTTTCAGTATAAACTTTGATGGAGAAATCTTGTAATCGGTATTCGCTGCCGAGTGAAAAACTAAATACTTTTGTTTTATTCACAAACAGTGCGTTTTCTTGCAAATATTGTAAGATCAAACGGTTATTGATATATTCGTATAGATTTTCAACCCCGGTGATTCCGCTGTGCATGTGTCCGCATATGCACCACATATGCCTGTGCCTATTTTGCCCATTTTTTTCAAAATATGTCTACTTTTTATCACATAAGAGATTATCTACAGGTCCTCCATTACATCGAATTACTGAGGACAAAAAGATTAGTGCGTTCGAAAGAGAAGACTTTGGACTATTCAATTATGTATATTTCTCAAAATCATCATTTTTGACAGGGGATCAATGTAAATATTCTGAATGAGAAAATACTTAACAATTAGCTTCGTTGCCTACAGTAGTGATAAAAAAAACTAGACATACCTTTTCAAAATCGTGCAAAAAATATTTATCAAATATTTTTCCATTTCGTCAAATCAATTACTGTTTCTTTGTTAATTGTACCATCGACTTGTCCCCGTAAAACTTTAATTTTAATTTTATTATCGTCTATCGGCTGAAATGATACTTTTACATTCGCTTTTATCCAATTAAATTTATCATCATCTTGTTCATCATTCTGATTATTTTTAGATGTGAATAATCCTGTTAACATCAACATTGAATTATCTTGTGCAATTGTATTAAATAAAGTCGTTAAATAAGTAGCATATGTCTGAATTTCAATAGTTAAACCAATATGTTGTGAAAATAATGAATACAAATCATTAATAATCAATATATTAAGATTATTATCTTGATGATCATCAACAGAATTATTCTGATAACTACTCTGAACTTCTGCTAATAATGATTCCAGTGTGAAACATTCAGAATAGAACATTTGATTTTGAAAAAAATCATTTCTATTTGGAATATACTGTTTACATTTTTCATAAAACATTTTTAAATTGAATAATAAATTATTTGTATTAATAAATTTAAATTTTTTCATTTTTAAAAAATTATTTTTCAAACATAAACGTATAAGAAATGTATGAAAAAAATCATTACATATTTCAGGTTTTAAGTTTTCAAACAGAAACATTACATGAGAATCATCTTTATCAGAGAATAATTGATACTGATCAATTTGTTCAAAATCAACAGAATAAGACGATTGTGGTAGAAATGATATTTGACACGTTCCATTTAAACATGCCGTTTGAGCAATTATACATGAATAAATGCATTTCATTTGTGAATGTGATAAACAAGGATTCGTTATTTCTTCGTCAAAATCATCATATTTAAGAAGATAGTCGTTTGTTGTTGTTATTTGATAGGTTGTGAATAAATAATCGAGAATATGTTTTGGTAAACATGGACAGGAGATTGTTTTTAGTAAAATAGACATAGAATAAAAAACAACAACTGAAATAAAAGAATACTTTTCTGTAAAAGTTCAGCTGAGAGAATGTGACAATGAAAGATCTTTGGCTATTCGAAAATAATAATTAATCTTGTGATTATACACATTAAAAAGTAATAAAATACTTGCAAAAATTGTTTCTTCAATACTGTTTATGAGAAAAGAAAATATAATCGTTTACTTAATTCAAAAGCAAGTACAGTGTGACATAATATTCGTCTTTCTAAAAGAAACGATACAATTCGAACAATTGTATGCTTAAAAATAACCTTTTCTCTAATTTATTCAAAATTTTGAACAAATAACAACAATACCGGAATAAAAAGAAAAAAGGTAACAGCTGGATTTGTCCCTGATTGCTTTGTAAAACTTGAAATTAATCAAAACAAGCCCAGTAGTCGATCATTATGTCTTTTCTATTAAAAAAAAAAACAACGAAAACGAAAAACAATGTAAAAAATGGCAAAAAAAACAACAACACACACACATATAACATTGAATACAGATACAAAAAGGGATACAATTAAAGATTTAGACGCTGCTATCTGTTATCACTTACGAAAACGCTTGAACACAAAAAATTTCACCTAGATGAGAGAGAAAAACTTCTTTTATCTTTTGTTCTATGTGTAATCTATTCAGCCTTTTTCTTTGGTATATCATCTCTATGATAAAGTACAACAAAACTAAGTAAAAACGCACCGGCCATCATTGAAAATGTTGAAATATAATATGGATATGCTGATGCTATAAAACGTTCGTATTCAGTATGACGTAAAGGATGTACAGAAACCTTAAAATAAGTAGAAAAAAAGCTGATGTATCCATTTACCACTGAAAACGATGACAATACCTGTGTTTCAGAATACAAATGTGTGTAACCCACACGATTATAATCAATAACAAATTTATAAATACCATAAATATCCGGAATGATAAAATGTGATTCTAATTTACCACCTAAATAAACAGCAGTAATAATAATGGTATAAGCTGAATTAGAGAAAGATGAAAAATAAAATAAATCTCTACCAGTATTTTTCATTGTAACACGAACGAAGGGATCAATTCGAATAAACTCCAGTTGAACATCAGTACCATTAAAGGGAATCCATTTTCCATGTACAAATTCATCAAACAGAATGCTAAATATCTGAAAAAAAAGAACTCATTTTACTAAGAATACAGAACATTTTCTTCTGTTAGAACAGACTTACAATGTCTTCTTTGATTGTATAAAATCGCGGTGTTGATTTATCTTTAAGAAGATGATGATGAATATTTCTTGAACGTAATACGCCACGTTGTTTAAATACCCAATCAGTTAATGCTAATGCTAATTCTTCGTTACCAGATCGAGGATGTCTGTGTTTAAAAATTATATTATCAAGTTTTCTATTTTTATTTTAAACACAATGTAAGAAAAAAAAACGCTTACTTTTTAGAATTACCGATTTGGACTGATGCTTCAAAAAAATCGTTGCTGAAAAATTCTAATGAGCCAACAAAGCCAACACGTGCGTTATTTCGTGCTTGAAGTACAGATACAAGTAATGTTCGTTTACCAACAGTAGACGGATACTACAAATAAACAGCAGAAAATATATAAACAAATTGCTTACATCTCACAGAGGAGATTATTAGTTGAACAAACAGTTCAGGAGAAATCTTTATAATCCCTTCTCTAATGCTTCACTTTCCAGAGTTTTCGTTTATTTACTATCGTGCTGAGATGTAATTATTCTGTGGATACCGTGCTATCAAGAGTAGATTATATTTTAATTTTAACTATTGATAAAAACTTGATTTTTAGTTAATAGAACCGCAGAAAGTTGATTATAACAAGCAATTTACGTCTGTTAACGTTTGTTGATCGGGATTGGCTGTATAAGCAGACGACGATGCGGTCAAAACATCTATCAATAATGGATTTTCTTGATCAACTGACATTCTAAATAGATAGAGGTTTGATATGTTGTTTTGATAACATAAAGTAAACTGAACTTACCCAATGCCTCGAAATAAGAATGGTGCACCGACTTGTTTAGCTTTACCAACAATGAGTTCTGAATTAATAAGGTTATCTGTATTTGCAACGACAAGTGTATGCTGAAAAACACGAGAACGTTACAAAGAACTTAGAGAGAATGTTTGATCTCGTAGCTAAAATTTCTCTCTACGTTCTCCTGAGTAAGACTTTTTCTTTGTTAAATACCTGACCATTGTCGTTGGAATCAAAATTAAGATGATCAATGACGGCACTCTTATCGTCAGCAAACTCAATTCCACATTCTCCAGCAAACTCTCGTATTGCATCACCTTTGCAAAAAAAGCATAAAACAAAAGTTGGAATTTGTATAAAATTATTTTTATCAATCGCTTACCAATGACATTGCTACCGGTTACGAGTACATTACCACCAGCATCAACAAACTGCGCCAATGTTTCCGCATCTAATCGACCTCCAAACTCTAAACATAAAAAAGATATTTAAATACGTAATACTAAAAAATAATCTTTCACCGTCTCACCTTTAGTTCCTGGTGCAAAAATAATGATATTATCATAAAGATATTCACCGTATTTAACAATTTGAAGTGTACTATCATCAGATGATTTATACGTTATGTCAAAACCGCGATCTAAATCGAAAAGATTTTTAAGATAGTGAACAACGTGAACTTTTTCCAGATATACAATCATCAGTGTCACTTCTAAAAATCACTTTATCAATCAGAATGTGAACAGCTTAGAATAGATCTTCATCATCTGATTGTGTATCCAAGCAAAAAATAATAATCGTAGGATGTTTATACCTTTCAATAATTTAAAATAAAATGAATGTGATTCACGGATAGCCAAATTATCGAGTAAAACTAAAACTCGTTTGGATGAACCTTCAATGTTCAGTGATGAAGTAACAGTTAGCGCTGTCACAGCAAGTAAAATCGAAAAGACAACAGTTGCGATGTTCATAGTTTGTTATCACTTTTTGCTTATCTGAAAAAGTTATACGATATCAATAAACAAAAAAGAAGCACATCTCGAAAGTTTAGCAGCTTTGTATTTCCTGCAGATCATCTGTTTTTGATCATTCAAAGAAAGAATAGAAATAATGCTTATGCATGATCTTTTTGGTAGGTAGTAGCACAGTGGACAAGGACATAACTTCAGTCCGATTCACTGTATACATCTAGAATGATATAAGTGAATTAAGTAAAGCGTCTGAAGTTTCTGTAGTATTCTTGACACAATTGTGCCATTTTGATTGGACGAAAACGATATCATACATGTAGATAGATGAGATTTTCAGCTATCAAAAGTCACGGTTCTATTGAAAACTACAGTATTTCAACGTAGTTTGTTAAATATTAGTCTAATTTGAATCTTTTTTTGTACGAATTTCTATATAAAATTCGGAAAAATCTGATAATTCGAACTTTTCTCTTTCAGTCTGGCGTTTTTAGAATTTAATTAGTTAGATTCTTTATTTCTGTTATTTGAAATGTTAAGAATAAACTCCAAGATGTTATCACGCTTATTTGTCAAACGTCAAAATAACGGAACTAAGTACAAGATACTCCAAAAACTTCAAACCCTATCCTTAATTAAACCATGTTGTGCTCTCTTTAATTTTTAAAAAATCCCTAAAGTCAGTTCTTCTTCATCTCATACGCTAAATAATAAAACAAAAAGCCACCGAGTTTTTCTTCTCAGAGGAAGCAAAACACATAACACGTCGTGGGCCATCGTACACTCAACAGCGATAAACCAATCAGTTGTTGAGAAAAACCTTCTTCAGAAAAATGGCACAATGTCTCAATAAAATTTTGTCGCTTCAATCGAAAGAAAATCTATATACTGATGAAAGGAAAAAAAACACATTTTTTGAACACAGAGAACAACAGTCAACGAGGTACTGGTTTATGGTTCTAATATAGTTGGTACCGCCATCTACTAAGAGTAATATCCTGTAGCGAATATATACAACGCCCTCAATTTCTTTTGATTGTGCAGTAATAATTTCCAAAAATGAAATGACCATTTTCGATGGAAATATTTCAGTGGTATGTACAATAAAGTTTAGACCGAGTATCAATATTGGATACTTCCGCACAGATCCGCCCAGTATTACATGTGCTAAAAGTCGGAAAGGCATGACTATATGTAATGGATAGTCTTACTAAAGGTACGGAAAGACCCCTGTCACCCCATAGAAAAACCATGTTCGGAATAATTTTTCCATGGGGTGATAGGGGTCTTTACGTACTTTTAGTAAGACTATCCATTACATATAGTCATGCCTTTCCGACTTTTAGCACATGTAATACTAGGCGGATCTGTGCGGAAGTATCCTGTTGGAAAAACAGAGTTCACTAATAGGCTGCCTTTCGGAACTTGGCAAATGGTTCTAATTCATTTGAACTAATTTCTTATTAAAAAAAAGCTGGAAAATCATTTTACATTATTTTGGTAGGAAGAAATAAAATAAAATAAATTTGAAATAAATTAATTGAGATCCATTTTGATAGTTATAAATAAGTTAAATCAATTTCTACGCTAAAATCGCCCGATACTCTCAAAGTAGTTCAAACTAATTTCAACTCATCAACTCTTTTTATCTTTGAATCACTATTTTGACAAATTCAGTAATACACTATAATCTTGAAAATTATTTATAGAAAATCACCGTTGATTTTCAGAAAGTCCATATATGAAATCGCCGAAGATTTTCTATTTTATAGAAAATCGAATTTCAAAGAATCTAGAATATTTTGTAAAGTTGCTGGGATTTTCTGAGGATTTTCGTGCGGTATGATCGGTGAGGATTTTCTATAAGTTTGAAAATTCATCCTTAGGGCTTTTATAATCGATTTTCTATAAAGTTCTATCGTGTGTACCTCCAGTCGATTTTTGACAAAAAATTTTTTCTAAAAGATTCGTTCTTAGAAAAAAGGTATTTTGATCTATTGGAAACATAGTAAAGCGGGAAAAAGCTTTATCGTTGAAAAAGTCATGTACGGACGGCTACCAGACCGAAAATTTCCCCGGTGTGCTTCTGCTATCTAAAAACGACAGTATTCTTGGAAATTTAAAAAGAGTCTTCGAAGATGTTTCTATATGATACTCATTCGGGTTTTTCGAGACTTCGAATACGTTTTTTCCATTTCGTTCAATTTCTTGAATACCCTTCAAACGGTTTTCGGTATTCTAGCCTGTTCTGTCTATTCCAGAATATTGTTTTACGTTTTATTCATAGCTCGTCTGAAAATTTTTCATAAAATTTGGTTGCCTTGCATAACTGTATAAAAACATTATCCAGGGTCAGTCATTAAAGACAAATGAAAATTTCAGGTTGTTTTTAGATTAAAACTATTTATAACGTATAATAATAATTTTTAAGAAGAAAAATAAGTATCAGATTAGAATGAAACACATTAAGAAACAAAACACAATAAAAAGAAAAAAATACATAAGATTATTGAATTATAACAGCCTTTGTTCATACATAGTTCACCGTTGATCTTGTGGATCATTGTGGAATGGCGAACGATCATGATAAGAAACTTGACGAAGTATTTTTGATGTTTTTTGTAAATCAATCTCACCACTGGCAACAAGTGTGTGAGCTTCTTTATTATTTTCATCCTTGTTACATTCGCAGAAGTCTGACAATGACGATGGTTTTATGCTGCATAACGAATCATGCGAAGAAGAGAATGTTTTTGTTTCTACAGAATGTTTGAGGTCACAATTATTTGTGGATTCATTCGTTGTTAAAGATGGTTGATTATTATTCACTGTTGTTGTTAAAAGTTCACGCTCTTTTGTATTACGCCATTTCATACGACGATTTTGAAACCAAATTTTAACCTTGAAAATAAGAAACGAAAAAAATATGTAATCTCGTTAATCATCAATTATCTTATCTTTATTCCATATATAGCTTTGGATTAGCTGATTTACAGCTCATTCGAAAATCAACAAATGAGAACACATAAATTTACTCTTTTCTAAGGAAGTGGCATTTCTAAGCTGCATAGGTAATGAAGCACTTTATTACGAGGTAACATACATAACTTCATCGTATTTTTCTCGTTTATCAATGGCAACGAATCCCGATAAGTTCCAATACGAGACCAACGTACTCAGACAAAAAGTATAATTACATACCTCGTATACCCCTAACACAAAATCTAAAGCTAAGAAACTTGTTGGGTTCTCTATTTTACTAGTTCTACTTTTGGACTAATTGATTTCGTGCGTCAGTTTAATTTTCTGAATTCGTTATACTCTTATCAGTTACGAATATTTTAATAAGAGTCCAGATATTCAGATTCTTCCCAAGCTATAACGGCATTCTTAAAACAAGAGATACTAACTTGTGAATCTTTTAGTGCTAAACGTTGTGCTAATTTTTTTCGTTCCGGTTTACTAATATATTTTTGTTTTGAAAATGCCACTTCTAAACCTTTTCGTTGTTGATCAGAGAATACTGCTCGTCGAAGCATGCCTCGTCGGGGTTTTGTTCTCAAACCCAATGGCCAAAATATCGAATTCATAGATGAATACAAATTGGCGGCTGGATGATGTGAAAAATAGCTATGTTGATTACCTTAAAAATACAGAATCATATATGAAGTAATAAACGCAAGCAACAAGGTTCAAATATGATTATAAGTGCTTATAATTACATAAAAGGGTCAAGAATTTTCTCCTAAATGCGACGTGACAAGCAGCAAAAATTCTTTTTTTTGTACAGGTTTCTGGAGCACTTACAAAACCATTTTTAGTACTACTAGGACTTTCTCCCCCTTTCCATGCGACTATTAGCTTACTAATAATTATTTGCAATATTGATTATTATCCATCATAGCCTAACGGACGGTGAAAATCCATCTGTTGTTTATAGTGTGAGAGATAAACGTATTGTTTTTAATAGAATTTGATTCAAACTTAATCAGTTTTTAAAGTAATGTACAAAATCATAATTATAGTAAATCAGTAGAATCAACATCATCATCAATAATTTGTTGTTGCTTTATTCTAATTGACCGTTTGTTCATAACGGATAGACATATACAATGTGCATTGCGGTTTTATGTTTTCAAAACTTTTTGATTTCAAGTATGATCGACACTATTTATAGTTAAACAAGTAAAGAAAAAGAACAATGACTAAGTAGCAATTCATCAATTCAAAGTCTATTAGGTTGAGTATTGTTATTCCTTGAGGACCATGATTGATAGAACAATATCAAACGAGATTTGCACATGAAATATTTTTTTAGCTGAATCACAGAGTGATAGTATGTCAGATAAGTCTATACTATTTTTTATTACTGACAATAAGTCTCAGTTATAAAAATGATTATGTGAAACTTAGACGCCAGTAGACAAAAACAAAACAAAATGAGTACCGTATGGTCTGAACAAACGACTATTGGTAGAGAAGATTTCAGAACACTGTGGAGTAAATCGAACTGTACCGTGCTCCTTCTATCTGAGCTTCTGTATCGATCGACGAGTGACAGAAATTAGATCTTTTTCATAACATAACTGAATTTCTTATTTTCTGACGCAGAATAGCGAATAGATGGAGTATTTGAAAGGAATAAACATCATCTTCAAGTGATAGATCAAACAGTTTCTGAAGTGATTTTCTTTCTAATCAGTTTTATAAACTTGAGCAGTTAAGCTAATTGTCATTCTCTTTTGCAATAAAACCGAGTGAGTCATATCCTGCAGAAGATTTATTTTGACATTATCTAATGTAACAGATACGAAATGTATATTTAGCGAAATATTTTGAAGTGAGATCTTGTTTCAACTTAATGTCATCTTACTTCTAGTAGAATGAGAAATCACGTCACTGTACAGCCGGAATAAAAATTTCATACAAAATTTAACATTTTTATTCTTATATTTTCAGTGAAAGAATGTTAACCTTTTCTGTGCCCCAGACTGCAGAACATCGCATTTGATTACGAAAAGTTTGCTCTACAATTTAACTTACAATCGTTTTTCGGTCGAAAAACTAAAAAAGCAAATACGAAAAAAAATTTAACTCCAATCGTTTTTCGGTCGAAAAACTAAAAAAGCAAAAACCAAAAGACGAACAAAATGTTAAAGTTTCGTTACGGAATATTATCGCGATAGTGGAGTCAAATCTGTCGCACCGAAAAATTTTCGGCTGATTGAGAAAAGAAGAATTACATTGGGACCATTTCAAGTAACTCGGCCGAAAACGTGTTTCAGCAACATTTTGTGCTATGTTCTCGTCTTTATACCTTTTGACACTTTTCATCGCAGAATGAGACAATCGCGAGCTTCGAGTGTCTTTTTATTCGGAAGATATAAAGACGAGAACATAGCACAAAACGTTACTGAATATGTTTTCAGCCGAGTTACTTGAAATGGTCCCAATACAAGATTGACAATTATTTATCAAGTGTACCATTTCCAGTGACAGATATATGGTTCAAAAGTAAAAAGTGTTTCGGAAAACAGATATTGCTATTAAAGTACAATAGTATGGAATAGACATTCATATATTACATATATATGATAGAGAAATTAATTTATGGATTCTCTTAATTAATTTTAGCAATTTTGAGTAACCATCTTAATGATTTCGAGCTGGTAATATAGTACATGTTAATATATTAGAAATCCAGGTGTTGCATTATTATTCACTTAAATTATATTTGCTTGATGTTTATCAAAGGATGTCGTTTACTACTTGAAATTCTCATATTGTATACATGTAATCTGATAGGTCAATATATTATAATAGATTGATTGGTAGTAGTATAGAGAAATAGAATGTTTGTGAACTATAGATGTATCCTCAATTGTCTTCCTAATATTTCAGATGGATCATGTCATGAAATTGAAATTGAGAACCTGTTTTCTTCTTATATGTGTTTAAAAAAAGAACATGTTCTTGATGAATTCGATTAAAGACTCTTATCGACTTACTATAAAAAGAAAGAGAAGAAATTTTTGACTTTATGAAAGTAAGTAAGCACATCTAATATAGATGATGATTATTATTATTAGATGGGGTAGTTTACACAAGAATTAAATTACCTATATATGTTTGGAAAGGTGTTCAAGAATATATATGAAGGCAGCACGCTTGTAATTACATTAACACCCGCACAAAAGAGAGAAGAAAAAAAGTTAATAAAAAACAAATGATGATCGGAAAATATTTGTAAATGAGAACAAATTAAATTGAATAGGTGGGAAAAAGCAGTCTTGTTTCAGAATGATGTTGTATGCACTTTTCTATCAATATACAAAAAACAATTAATCTGTTTTTTTCCTTCTAAATGAAAAAGTTTTCATAACTAGAATTCTATACAACAAAGAAACTTCGAACTTTTTCCCTAACACTATAAAAGTTAAACTCTTGCAAAAATTACTTTCATTGTCATTGGTGAATAATTTTTACAATCACTCAAATCTCACCTCGTTTACAACGAATAAGAATTAATAGAAACTAGCAGTAAGATGATTAGTATTTAAATTGTGAATTTATAGTTTGAAGAAACAATTATTGAATGACTTACCGATAAATGAACGTAGCGGTGGTTTCCAACTGTTATGTTGTGTCGAAGTATCGAAGGATGATGGTGGTGATGGTCGACCCAATTGGGAGAGAAAACGATCGTGTAAAAGATCATTTGCACCTGTATTGTACGTGTTTATATGATGACCATTTGGCAATGATGGTATACTGTATGGATATTGAGATAAATTATGGGAGGATGGATTCTGATGTGGATAAGATGATAATTGAGACAACGATACATTTGTTGAAGGAGTAAGAGAATGTGGGATTAATTCATTGTTCTCATGAAATACTTCTTTTGGGGAAGACAGTGTTCGTTCACCAGATGATATAGATGTTGATGATAAAGGTGATTCAGTTCTTACTCTTACTGAAATAGTAAAAATATCATTGTTAAAGATTAATAGAATATTTTTAGTTTTTAAAATATATACCAGATGAAGTATGACAGACAAGTAGCATTGTTCATCGATCGGTTTCAACGATAAACACAGTAGATGTAAACTAACGTTATTAAGACTTATACTACACGCTTTTTAACTGATTAGTAAAGACGACAAATTAGCGAGTGAAGATAAGCTTACTTTTTCGTCTGAGTTCTCTCTCTTGTTCGTCCTCATCACTGTCTGATGAATCGTCGATTCCAGTATCGGATTGTCTATTATTTCCAAGTATTGCATCAACTCCAAATTTCAATTTTTTCCGTGGTGGTGATTGAACTATTGAGTAATGATTTGATTTTTCTAAATAATAACTATTATCATTTGATTTCTCATCATTATTATTATCATGATTATGACTCAATGATATTTTTGATGATAAACTGTCCGACATTATTTTCGATAAATGTCGATAGTATGAATCTGTATGTTGTTGCGTATAAGTTGTTTGATGAGATTTTGTTGTCAAATATCGATAATCTTTTAATTCAATCTTTTCATTATCATCGACTTCTGTTTTAATTGATGAAGAATTTGCCGATAACAGAGGTAATAAATATGGATTTCTGCTAAATGTTGTTGTTCTCAAATCAATCATAATAATAACGTTTTTTTATTTGCAATTGAATGATCGATTATGAGACGCAGATCACTTTTTATTTTATTTCATAAAAAAAAATTACATTTATGAAATAAATGTCCAATCATTGTGTCAATAACGAACGATAGAGAAAGAGAGAGAAAATGAAGAAATAAAAATCGTCTTGTCAACCATTATTTTCTCGGAGAGAATGAGAAAAAACTTCATTTGTCCAACATATAGATTCATAAAAAAAAATAGACGTGGAATTTATCATAAATAACGTCTTGTATTTTTTTCAAATTGAAATAAGTACTTGAATGAATTTAACATGTATGTGTACATAAACGTAAGTGCACGTATGTAAAGAGCACAATTGGAAGAAAAATTGAGTGAGAGTAAGACGCTGGCTTTTACATAAACATGCGCACTTTCATATAGTGAAATCCATACTGCATGAGCTTGTTACAAAAAAAGAATAATTTATTACACAATCACGATAATAATGGAGAAAAAAAGCACATTCACTTTTTAGAATTTTGATTAACTCTCATAAAAAAATTTGATTGACTCAAAGTGGTTAAATATAACATAGGTTATACTCTCGCTTTTTTTCTCTCTCTCTCATATATAGAAAATCTATATACCTGTACAACTCATAAAACTATGTAAGAATAAAGTATAAACCTCTTAGGAGTGTCTCATCTGCAAAGCTAAATTCTTATTGAATAGAAGAGGTATGCATAGATATGCAAAGTCTTTCTATACTCGACCTGAAAAACAATCTTGACATCTGAAATTACGTGTCAGTTAAAATTACTTAACTTACACCGTCTTCTATACTCTCACTTACAATACACAAATAGCAAAAAACAATATTTTAATTGAAACTTCTTGAAAATACAAGAGAATGCATTAATTCAAGACTCAGTGACTGTTGATGTGCATCTAAAACATCGTAAATTTAAAAAAAATGAAAACCCAGTCGTATCCACACCAGGGTGGACACACACAACTGTACTGTACGGATTCGTCACATTGAATAATCACAGCATAAAAAACTATGTACGATTGATCAATATCTTCGTTTTCTGAGGAGACTCTGACGTTTAAAGTGACAGTACATCCAGCAATTCTCTAGTGAGTGCGTAGAACTTATTATTGAATATTGATATGAATATTCAAGAGCCAAAATAATTCGGAGAGTTCATTGGCTCTCTATTTTCTCTTCTATGAACGATAACGTGGCCCTGCCTCTATGCTGATTACGCATTTGATATCCATACTTCCATCCATACACTTTTTTCGTATTATATTGTAAAACTAGTGTCTGTAATAACTTACAATCGACTCATCATTGAGTTACGAGAATTCCAATGCATAAAACGTGCAGAACAGAAAGATTTTAGCAGAATTAAACTGTCAACATTTTTTAGCTTAACGAACATGTGTTCATAGTTTAAGTTCGTATGCTCGATTCTAGATTTGGATTGATTTTGTATTTTGATAGTTTAAGTTTTAGAATGATATAGTGAGAATTTATATTCTCACTTTCGTTCTGGCTCAAGATTAATGCTTAAACCAAATGTGTTCGTTAGCTGTAATAATTTGTACACATACATATGTAACTTAATATGCCGAAAAAGTGGCACTGTCACAAGATGTAATTTCATAAATTCATAATGAACTACTTACTACAGATTCTGGTTTTACAGTATAATACGAAAAAGGCGTATGGGTCAAAGCGTGAATATCAAACGTTAGTCGGCATCAGAAGTTGCTACTTTAAAAAGCTTTGTTTCATTAAGAAAACGAGCGGACACTCGAAAACGTTCTCTCGTCAATAGTATTTTAGTAGACTAGATATTTTTCCGTACTAAAAATGATTAGTGAAAAATCTGAGTAATAAAAATATCAGTGGAAAATTACATGGTGATAGATTCGAAATTCACACCGTATAGTTTCTCTTTTAATTAAGTCGTTTATAGTCAATGATTTTTTGTGTCTGTCTATATGTATTATAATTCAAATCCATAGAGTCAATAAAACCGAAAAAAACAGTATTTTTATTTTTGCATAATACCGCTTATACCTATATGAATATTCGTTGTTATTTTATGGTGATAGTTTCGATAAGAGCTTTCTTTCTTTTGTTGCTCCCTTTAGATGAAAAAGAAGTAAGAACAATACTGTGAGCTACTTTAATTCAATTAAAATGTGTATATAGATATATTACCTGTATTTTATTTGTTCAATCATAATTTAGCGACCAATTTCAGCATGATTGAATGTATTTTTGTTCTGATAGCTAGCAGCAATTTTTTTCATCAATAGGTCACTTTTTTGAATGGTTCTTTAATTCCTTTTAAAAGAATATTTCTCTTTTTCACTTTTTATTAAATCCGCAATTTTTATTTTTATTTTATACGTTCTCATAGTGGCAATAAATATACGTTTTTACTTTCAATTAGACAGCGTTCTCTACAAGCAAACTCATATACATTCATATTTGTTTCTGTTTTTATACAACTATTTGTAACTAATTGGAATATGATTTTGAATGTTATAGTGTTTTCTAAGAGAGTCTTCACAGTTAAGCAATGGCGACTTGTTACTGCTGTAAAGATGTACCACAAAGACTCAAATAACAAGTTTTACTAACAAGACTTATTACTGTTCTCATCGATGAGATAGTAGATAACCCATTGTACCGTCGATGAGGTAGAAGGTCTGTGACAGTTTTCTTCCTCGAACTTATTTCTTAACGGAATTTCTATTTCTTTTTATCCTTCAGAAGGATGTTCGTTTTGCACAAAACTACTGGAATGAAATCTTTAAGCATCTTAGTGGTATATCAAATGGAAAATAGATCTTATTCAATATTGAACAAATGAGAAAACTAAAGATTTACCAACATTTTACAGTATAACAAGCTTGAGAACTTTTTTTATAATAGATAGAGTTTTAAGAGATTAATTACATTTTTCTTGATTGGAAAATTTTTGGAAAAAAGAAACAATCTGTATATCGTGTCTCTCGAACAAAGATCAGGTATAAGAATTTCGATGATATTAATACGAGGGCATTAGGTGAATGATTAGATCAATTAAATTTAAGTACATTTCACTCTTCCGTTTGATGATGAACAAGTGCTAGTTGTTTCATTATAGAAAAATAATCTTGAAAATCGTATGCTTGATTTCATCCTATCTCTCTACAAGTAATGGGAAGTCAAGTTGTTTTGCTGGTACATGAACACTTACTATCTATTGTGAAAAGAAAAAAAAAAGAAAGTAGGACTTTTAAAGATGCATACAAGCATAAAATGATAAGGAAATATATTTTTCTTTGATATATTACTGATAATGAGACAAATATATACATTACTGTTGATAAAAATAAGTTTTCTTTCTTACATAGATGGTACGCTGATATTACTAGGACTAATTATGTTGGAATAATAATATTGCAAAATTTTTCGTCAATAGTGTTACCTAGAAATGGATGAAGATTTTTCTGAGCCCAGAAATTAGCCGTTTTTGGCACGGTTATTTATTTGGGAACGGTAATTAGCCGAAATGGGCACGAATCGCTAAATTCCGTGCCCAAAAAACCTTTCGGCTCATTTGGGCACAGTTTTCCTTTCCGAAGCTCGGGAATGCTTATAAGCTATGTGTCTTCACAACGTCAGACTAGAAACTGTATTACTAATTTCTTTTGAATTTATTCAAAAAGAAGACAACATTTAGTGAGCCAGCGCTATTTTCACTTTCTTTGTCGTTTCCCTAAACCTTGTAATCATGAGGGATCACTGTGTAAGAGCCAAAATGCATCATGAGTCCCAATGTATGTTTACAGACGTATTGTTTCAAGGTTTGTTTGCATGAACACATCATGGGCATTGAGACAAGTCTAGTAGCGTACATCCAGGTGGAAAAGCATCAAAACTTTGCCACGGCAAAGTTTGCAGTTATTGTAGCCAGAGATGAGGAGGGAACCACATGTGTATGTCCATATCCGTACAACAATCGATTTTTGTTCAAATTTTGGATCCGTTTATGAGCGTCTTTCTCGTGAGAAACGCTGACAGTAGGAAAGGTTAGAAAACTGCGTTTAGCTGATTATTGTCTTCTTTTTGAATAAATTCAAAAGAAATTAGTAATACAGTTTTTGGTCTGACGTTGTGAAGACACACAGCTTATAAGCATTCCCGAGCTTCGGAAAGGAAAACCGTGCCCAAATAAGCCGAAAGGTTTTTGGGCACGGAAATTAGCGATTCGTACCCATTTCGGCTAATTACTGTTCCCAAATAAATAACTGTGCCCAAAACAGTCAAAAGATTTTTTTGAGCATGGAAATTGACAAACGGTACCCAAAACGGCTAATTTCCGTGTCCAAACAAAATTGTCCCCTAGAAATCACCTGATTTATAGTTTAATAGAAAAATTTGCAATATTTTAGATCACTAGTCGATCGACAATCAGCTAATGCAGTTTTATCAGGGATGAATCAGGGCCGGAATGAGCTGCGGAAAAACTGATAATTACTTTTCACAAAAGTATTTTGCCTCTCGTTTGCTTCTTACTGATTATGAATTGAATATCCTTGTCGGTGCTTCCAAAGTCGACTCAAGTAACTACATGATGCTGAGGGCTGCGAAAGTGTGTCTGACAGTAACAGTAATATATTCCTATTCAAGGTAATGTTGTCCTTAAACATTTATAATAGTCAAATCTATCTAGTTTTTGTACTATTCTACATTTTTCTTAGAGTTTCGAAATGTTTTTTATTTTTAATCATTTCTGTCTTCTAATAAATGATTCAAATCCGAAAAATCTGACCGGGACTAGCTCTTCAGTTTTGGAAATTCTCTTTTTCATAAAATCCAGTCCTGCTTCCGTCGCCAGATTCAAAGCTGAATGAGCTACTCAGAATTTTTATCTCTGAATTTGAACATAGTCGACTAGTGTTAGAGTTCCTAATAAAAATTGTTGTATTAATGACAAGATTTGAGTCTTTAAGGGTGGTCCGTCATCATTCACAAACATTGGATCAGATATTTCAAACAACTCAATCTATGATAAATTTCTTTGGACGAGCTCGGTTGAAGACAGTTATCATCCAGGAAGACCATTGCTATCACCAATGACAAACTTCTTCAGGTTGCTGATCATCTCGATTCAGAGTTGGAATGGGGTAGCCGGTCGTAACCGTGTCTCTTTCGTTTATCGGAAGCGTACGTACAAAAATATATTTCTCTACCCGTCTGCTTTCGATAGAAGAAAGAGACGCGGTGCCGATCGGTTAACTGGCTTCAACTCTGTCTCGATTCTCAATCAGCAAACAGTCTTTGTAACACTTCGAATGAACTAAATATTTCTATGATGCAGACGTGGTGCATAATATGTCATGTCTCTTGATTACAAACCCTACAAGATACATTCAACTGAACAACTTTACGATGGATAAAGACTTAAGGGTAGAGTTCGCCAAAAATCTGATAACGACGTACCAATGTTAGAGTCAAATTTTACCATTAATACAACAATTTTTACTCTGAACTCTAAAAAGTATGATATTTTATGTTTCTGTTATATCTAAAATTTGGCACATTTTTCTATAAAAAAAAACATTAACTCATTTGGCTAACGAGAGAACCTTCCTAGGCGCCCAACACCGTTTTCAATGATCTTATACTAGTTGATAGAGAAAAGTGTCGTGGTTTAAACCCTAAAAGGATTTGTGCCCATGGTACTTCTTTCAAGAGTTATGAAATTTTTTGTTTCACTTGGTACAAAATTACTAAAATTTTTGTATCTCGATAAAAACAGCGAATTTTGAACTGACATTATTTTTATGTGATTGTTCTAATACTCAGTTAATATCATAGAAGGAACCAGCGTTTCAGCCTCTGTAGAAAATAATCTATTGAATTTTCCTTGTGTTTAACGAAAACCATGTTTTTCCAATAATCCATTTTTCTTTTGTTATAGTTAATCATATGTGGTCCTGTTAATGTTTCCTAATGAACAGGCTGTCTTCTCTCTCCTCGTTCTAATATATGTAATTTGTTTGTTTCGGTGATGTAATTGATTCTCTATGTGAGTAACAGTTATTCCATCACTGTAGTGGTTTGTTACTATTGTTGACCGATCTTTTTTGTATCTGTTTTTCCAGCGAAACGAAAAAAATTCATAATTTTTGAACGAAATACCATGCGCACAAATCCTTTTAGGGTTTTAACTAAGACACTTTCCTCTATTAACTAGCATAAGATCATTGAAAACATTGAGAGTTTGACACCTTTGAAGGTTCCCTCGTAAGAAATGACGAAGTTATAGCCATTTTTGTTTCCACGTTTGCAGTAGGGTTAGAACCGGAGCAGTATACCGGCGAGCGGTATGCTGATACTATCCGGCAACGGTCCGATATCGATGAGCCAGTATTTCATCGGTATGATATTTTACGCACTTTCCACACAATTTTTACGAAAATAAATATAAGAATGTATTCTCACGTTCGAGAATCAAGGTACGCATGTTCTAAACCGGTTCGTTTTACTGTTGTCTATCTGTTATGTAGATGTGTGTTACGGATATATTTCGACGTACACAGCAGTCAGAAAAAGTAACAAAAAAAAGCAAAGAAAGCAGATGATTTGAAATTATCGTCAGAATTGGAACCGGTATGAAAACTTGTATCGGTACCAATCGACCGGTATACATTTTTTCGAAACCAGAAAAAATTCGGTAAGAAAGCGGAATAAAATAACTAAAATCGTAGGAGAAAAGTCGAAAAATTTTCAAACACCGTAAGATTTAGCCACTTCCTGCGTGAAGTACATTGTCATTGATTTTATACGCCGCATAGAGACTGTCCTACAACCACAATGTGGAAAATTTATACTCTTTGTTTTTTCTGCTTTTTTCTTGAAGATTTTATTTTCAAAGAGATTTTTCAAATCTTCTGCGTTTTTGCTTTTTTTTGTTACTTTTTCTGACTACGGTGTAACGCTGAAATACAAACGTAACACACAGCTACATAGCAGATCGACAACAATAAAACGAATCAGTTTAGAACATGCATACCTTGATTCTCAAATGTGAGCATACATTATTATATTTATTTTCGTAAAAATTGTGCGAAAAGTGCTTTCTTGACATCAGATTTAGACTTTTAATTCCCACACTATTGAAAAATGTCAATTACAAGTGATATCAACAAAACGACACAGAGGATGGTATTAATTAACAGTCAAATTCAAAGGCAGCAACTATCATAAAAACTTAAGATAGAGTCCACTATGCTACCGAGAAAGCACTCAACATGTGAAAACACACTCATTCGATTCTTCGTTCAAGATTATGTATAAATCCGATAATAATATAATTATTTTCCTGTCGACAGTTTATTTTGAAGCTTTAAACTATATATCAATCGAAAGAGCGCAAATAACTGAACAAAGTGTGATACCTTTTGTGAAAATTGAAGATAGAAAAATTTGAAACAAATGAAATTTTAAGTTAAAGAAATTGTTTTGTTTTAGTAAAAACGACTTTTTGAGCTGCTGATCATCGTTTCGCTAAGAATTTGATGTCTTGTACAGGATTTAGTTCTCTACAAAATGAGCTATGGCATACTGATGATTTGGAGCCTAGCTGACATGTACAAAGATCGTATCAAAAGAATACTACCACAAATAGTATAGTAATAAAAAGTATTGGAATCATCATTTTTAATATGGCAGCGTCGTCTGATTGAATGATGATTATAATCGATGATCAATAAATAAGTATTCTTGACTAGTTTTAAACATAAATCATCGTTAAACTATGGACTTTTGTGATCAACAAGGAGGAGACGATCCATGTGACAGGTATGCTGTCGTTATTAAATCATACGTTCGTCATTATCTCAATGAAAAGCAGAATTTTTTAAAGCATATCAATCAAATGGTGGTATTCGTGGTGGACAAATATCAGAAGCACGTTTAGAACCTAATGACACTAAATCGAGCTGTTCATGTCCAAATATAACTCTCGTGAGTAATTTTTTATGTGATACAGATGATATTTGGGTTCATCGATTGTGAAAAATTGGTAAAGGAAAATGAATAATATGGGACGCATTGAAATCACCTACGAAAATCAGCAAAATACATAGCGTTGTTAGTAATTCTAAAAATGGACTTATTCCGTGGTCTCTAAAACAGTTCAAAAACTATGATATCAAACAACAACGGCTGCTGATAATATTCAACGTGTATCGAGTTTGTGTGAATACATCGAAGAAGGATATATTCAGAAATATATGTACCATATGGTAGTTTAATGAATCATTTACAAACGAGACATCGAAGACTAGTCGAACAATTCCTATTAAAAGATAATTAGAAGATATTGAAAGAGGAGTTCCAATTTTTCAATCGGCATTGGAAAAAGTCGATGATTGGGAAATGGTATCTATATCACTAAAAATGTTCTAAACACAACAGAATTCAAATACGCATTCATCAATTCTTTTACAATTGGTACATATATTGCTAAATATATCCTTCTTCGGTGCATTCATACAAACTCGATATACGCTGAATATTATCAGCAGCCGTTGTTGTTTGATATGATGGTTTTCGAGCTGTTTTAGGGATACACGGAATCAGCCCATTTTTGTATCTAAAATCTAAATGTTTTCATATGTTATAGACTTTCTCGATAGCATAGTGCGCTCTATCTTAAGTTTTTATGATAGTTGCTGTCTTTGAATTTGACTGTTAATTAATACTATTCTCTGTGTCCTTCTGTCGATATCACTTGTAATTGACATTTTTCAATAGTGCGGGAATTAAAAGTCTAAATTTGATATACGTGATAGTAAAAATCTGTTTTACACGATTTTGTTTTTCAGACAGATAAAATATGATGAGTTAATAACAAAATGGTGGTGTTATTTATAACTCATATACTATATTATTTATTCTTTATCAGAAAGACAATAACATAACGATAATGTCTATTAAATTTCTGTATATTGACGATGGTGAGTGAAACTAAATTCCTCATAGAAACATGTGTACGGAAGGAAAACGTGTTTATTCTATAAAATTAGTAATAAAAGCTAGTCATGATTTTGATTAAAATAAATATAATCACTGAAGAGGATTTCACCCTACAGAACGTACTTGATTACTTGCTAAGTACTTGTCAATGATTGAAATACTTGCCTTATTGCTAAGAAGTACTTTCTAAAAGTACTTGGCAAGTAAGGACAAGTACTTACAAGTAAATTTACTTCTGGAAAAAAGGCAAGTACCGGCTTTATTACGCAGACGAAGTACTTAGTCCAAGTACTTGGATCCAAGTACGTTCTCTAGGGAATAACTTTTAGGATAAATTGGTAAGTGATACTCTTCCTAACGCGTAGTTAAGCGACTTCAATAGATTATTGTCTCTATTTCTGTATGCTTTATATATACATAAATAGAATACATTTAAGCAACCACTATGTCTAAAAATATACATGATCTTTATAAATGTGTTTTTAATAGACAATTTTTCACACGCATTATCCCGTGTAAATCCTGTTTCTTCTTTGTAATGGACGTTTACCATATAATTTTCTTCGTCGGTTGATTCGATTAGGATTTGATTGTTGAGCAAAAACAGTCATATTAATAACAACGGTATCAGGAATCTGTTCGAGAGACAAGAATAAAAATGTTAGTCTGTCTGGTGGTGGATTGAAAGTTCGACGATAATTTTCTAGTTCTGAAAACAAACGACTACGATCAAACGATTTATCCTCAATTTTATTCATTATACTTGTTCTATGCATTGGTAACCGATTATGAGAGGCTGGTAAATACCCATTGTAACCTAAATAAAATGTAAAATATTTTGAATTTAGGCATATAATTCATAAACAAAATATTAACAACTCTTTTACACTACTCTTATCAACATATAAAAATTGATTACGCCGTAACATTAAAAGTTGGATACAGACTAAACTGTATCAATAATGTCGTCTGTCGCGATTTGCGAATCAACTTCTGAGCATCACTGTTTCGTACGTACCGTTTGTCAAAATAATTTGATGCAGGATATATGTAAATAACACATACTAAAATAATATACCATACAAAATATAAAATATACAAGAAAAGTAATATAACATTCTAACTTTCAGTCTCTCTTCTTCATTAACTGAATAAGAGCATTTTTTCAAAGATTTCTTTTGTTTTTGTTATTATTCTTCGATAAAGAGAACTTCAAAAATAGATATCGAGAATATCTTGCTATGTTCTGAGGGAGAAAATTGTTAGAAGTGAGTGAAAAAATCTGATACACTCAAAGATGAAACATGTATTAGATAAAAATATATCATTTTCCCTTTTTAAATTTAGTTTTTGAATGTTGACACATACAAATGGATTCAGAACGAAAATGAATTATATGCTCTAAAGAAGAAAAGTCGATTTGATTAAATCATTTCGACAAAATGTAAAAGTGTTTCTGCTATAGGCTACTCAAATTATATCAGTTAGTAACAAAATTTGGAGGTGGTGTAGTGAAGAAAATAGGTTTAAGTAAGAAATATAGCACTGCGACAAAAAGCATGTTCAAATTTTCACTTAAAACACTACTCGAGCTTTTGACCTTTATTCAAAGATCACCATCAGGAGTTATCCAAGGGTCATCAATTTTTGTTGATATGTACAGTTTTTCTTTTTTCTTTTTGTCATTCACTCCTGATGATGACCCTTGAGTAAAGGTCGAAAGCTCGATTAGTGTTTTAAGTGAAAACTTGAACATGCATTTTGTCGCAGTGCGATATTTCTTACTTAAATCTATATCAGTTAGTAATCATAAAGATCTGATCTGAAATATATCTTACCATTTGAAATAATTTTTATCAGTACACACGTAAAAAGATAATGTTAATACAAGATGATGCTATCTTCTCATGTACTGTTGAACAATCAACAATTAATGGTCCCAACAAGTGTTTGACATTTATAAGTGAAAGTTTATGTCTTTGTGGTTTCTTTCTTTGAAATCAGATGTTTCAGTATTTGATAGTGGAAAAAAAAAAGAAAAGAAAATGAATATTATTTAATAAAAGAGAAATCACCTTTAAACATGCAAATAATATCAATAGTCTAATTCTCTTATATTCTCTTGTTCTATTTAGAATAGGCATGTCTATGTTATTTTTTTTTTCTTTGTTATTATTATTGTTGTTGTTGTTATAGTGTAGTCAATTATCACTATTTATCTTTTGATAAAATATTTTACACACTATTCCCCTCAATTAATAATATCAATATCATTATTAAAATAATAATCTCGTTTGGATTTATTTTTTTCACGTCTAAGCTATTTATGTTCAAATGTAGAAATGTTAAGGTGTATTTAGAGAGAGTAGGAGAGAGAATTAAAAAGTAGATATAATTTTCAAAGATTATTAAAACACAAACCAAAGGAAAAGTATTTATTATAATCTCGATTGCAAGAAATTCGTAGCCTATACATAAATACTGTTCTTCCAGATTGATGTCATTTGTAACGAGAAATGGAGAGACAGAAAAGAGTTTGTTATTTCGATCAAATCTCAATATTAAATGATCACATTTCAATATTTTGTGTATGTACGTTAAAAAAACCTGCGATTAAACCAAGGTTATTATTAATAGTTTAATACGATTTTTAGTCACATTTATTTGTCGTGGTAAACAATATGATATTACAACCGTTTAATCATTATTTAGACAACTAGATATATAATAATAATAAAAACAACATTATAGTATGAATTGTATTTAACAACTTGTTTATAATTTCATTTTCTAGCGAACATTCGACACATAATTCTCTATAGAGGAAAAAACATTTTTATACCAAATGTTATCATATACCGAGGCAATTTATAAGATAATGACATAAAATGTACTGGAGGCGTAGTCAAAAATTTTCGAATCTTGCTGGAAGAATCCAGGCAAAATGTTGCAGAGTACTCAAGTCCACGAGTGTACCTCCGTTGGCTACGATACTAAATTGAATATTCTATATCATTATCATTACACCGTTCAATTGAATTGATCAGACAAGTAGGTCAGAAGAAAAAGGAAAAAGGTATATTTTGATCATCTTCTAGGACTATGCTCTTGATATTCATCTATCATCTCAGCAACCTGAGCATCGGCAACTCTGCTATCGGAGTGTAATTCGGTCACGGTCAGAGATATGCAAGTCGATCTTGTCCTGACCTGAAGAACAGGTGCTGAAGACAGAGCATAAGCCTTTTTCTAAAAGGCTTTTATTGTCAACGATCGATAAAGCACAATATTTTTATACATGTGTTTCTGGTAGAATTGAATAACCTACATGTCACACTAGAAATTAAACACAATTCGAGAAATTTCATAGGGCAGAACAGATCTTTTTGAGTTGTCTATTGGGGACAAATGAAAAACACAATTTCTATTGATCTTTTAGAGCGTATTTTGATCAATTCGAGTACGACCAACGAAGAATTAAACTCCATAGCTAAAAAATGCTGGTAACTAAAAATTAAAATTTTGAATGAGCAATTCCTATTGAGTAGATTCTCAGCACCTTCTAAATTCATGCAATTTAAGATATAATCAGATGAAACGATTCAAATAGACATTTGTGAGTTAATCTTCCCTTACCCGTTTTTGAAAAAATACTACGGTAGAAAACTCGATGATTACAAGCAAATATAACAAAAGAGATTTGTTCAAAAAACAACAACCGCTGTATTCGGCAACAAAACGAAAGAGAATGGAAATAATCACCGTATAGTTGCCGGTGTTCATACACTTTCTACGCTCTATAAATAAATTTCTTCAGACTGACGCGCAATTCTTTCAAATAATTTCTCAGATTTTTTCAAATATGTAGATCATGAATATCGCCTGTAAATTTAAAAAAAACGGGAGTTTTCATAGAAAAAAACGCATTTTACTGAAAAAAGCCCATTAGGTATTTTAAAAATTTCGAAACGGATCCTAAAATCAAGAAAGTTCTGACTTTTTGTTTTGTCTATTTTTTCCACTAATATCTAACAAAAGCTTGAAACAATAAGGAATTGGTATCATATAGGCAAGTTTTTATGCTCTATCGAACGATGAAACTTTAAATGAGAAAAAATTACGTTTTTTTTATTAATTCATATTTAAAGAATTTTCAGCAGATTTTCGGTAATATTTCACTTTGCCTGCTGTTTTTGATCTAAGTCGCCGAAATAAGCTATCTTAAGCCGTAATCAGTTTAGAAAATTTGATTTTTGAAAACTTTATTTTTCCAAAATAAAGAAAAAATTATATATCTTAGATAAAAAAGTATTTTTTAAATTTTATCAACATACTGTATGTAGTTTATGTTGTTTCATAAAAATATGAGAAAAAAAAATGTCTCTGTTTTTCTAAGGGGTACCACAAGCGCTGTTTTAATTCAAAATTGTTGTCTGAACATTTGGGAAGATCGACGCTTAAGCTTAGTAATACTGCTTTTCATCAACATACAACAGTTTATATTTGGTTTAAACTGTTTTTATTTAGAATAAGATATAACTAGTAATGATCACAAGCGAGTGGGGAAACACTCATGATAGTGATCATTATTTTGTATAGATCAATTCAATCCATTAAAACATCATTTGTTTCATCATTGATTGTGTCTAGGATTTTTGTTATTTTTCCATATGTTATTGGAATATCTCCTCAGATATGACCAGAAACGATAGACCTGTGCTCGAATCTATGACCTGGCCGGTGTAAACATGTCGTAAGACCTAAGAGATTCTAATTTCGAAGCGATTCGTTACAACTCTCAAAGACGACCAAGTTTCAGATAGATCTTAATTCAGTCATGTATCTATCGGAACTAAACTATTGACTTGGATTTGAACTTGAGGTATGAACTGAATTTTTAAACTTGATGTAAATAATTTTAAATGAGTCTTTTTGGTCAAAGTGCCGATTTTAACAAAGAAAAAATTATATAAATTAGGTTTTGATTGGTCCATGTCAGGTCACATATTTAAGTTAAGTCCAGGTTCAATCAAGCTAGATCCCAGTCATACGTCAGATCTGATCTGGATCTAACGGGATCTAGATATAACGTTTTTTATCTACAAAACTTCGATATTGATATATGCACATACTTGACTGACACACGGTGCCTACTTTCAGAAAATGAAGTTTAATATAATTCACTCATCCTCTTTAATTTTTAAAATAAGACTTTTAAATTTATACACATATATGTACTACTTTGGGTACTCATAGTTCACAAATGTTAGCAGATGTTTTCAGAGTGAAATTTAAAATAATCGTATCGATTTGTATGTTACTTTATAATTCTCGCATATTTGACTTGTCTATAAGCTAAACTGCAAATATTTTTCGACTTTACAAAGTCAGTCAAGTACAATTGCAAAATATTTTGTTAGATTGAATAGTATTTCTCCCCCTAAAGAAGAACAATAAATAATTTAAATTTAGTCATGGATTATTCAATAGAGTGAACAGAAAAAAGCATCTTCCTGAGGGATAGGCTTATGAACCAATATAACAATTATAAGAACAACACCCTCCGTCTAAAGGCCATCCCACTCACTCTCTCTTTCTCTCGCTCCTTGTACAAATAAAAAGAAAGTAAAGAATATTGCACAAACATTATCGGAAGAACAACAGTAAAAATGAAAGAAGAAAAATGCAAATCACGAGATGACACAAAAATAAAAAATAAAAAAACGTTTTGTTCTTAAACTACATATGATACACAGTAAGAATGCATAAATAAATAAAAATAAATTACGGAACACATAAGTTTAGAGGAAAACCGCTTATGTCACAGAAAATGAAAGTTGGAATGTATGACAAATAAGAGGACAGCAAGAGAATATTAAGCTTCTTCTAAGTCTCGAAATGAGTTTGCCATTTTCTCATGTAGTTCGTCTAAATCACGTTTAATTTTGTCTTCACTATCTTTTGTTGGATCCTAAAATAGAGCAAGAAATGTGCGTCAAGTATTTTTATATATCTCGCTTATAAAATACATACTGCAAATTTCATACTACTCAATTGGTAAATAGTGTCGTTCATATGATTACGAATATCCGCCCATGTTATCTTTTTTTCCGATTGTGCTGTTGTTTCAACAGCATGTCGAGCCATATCGTAGAATGCAATCATATTACGTAACATGGCTACACATTTATAAAATGGACAAAATCTAAATACAACACACTAATAATTATTACTGGTACTCAATTCAAAATAGAATGTACTCGGTTATTTTTTTCGAATAATTCACAATAGAAAAGTGATAGAAACTGACGCTTATCGCCACTTTATAGTAAAAACATGGGGGGACAATCTGTCCTAAACATGACCAGATGAATAGATTGCGTACTTAGAACACGAACAGTATTCTTAACTTATCTTTTTTCTTACTAGTTTTCAATAAAGCCGCTTAAAATCCAATCTTCTATTTTCCCTGTGAGATTTCAATAATGCTGTTCTTTGCATCGTAAAACTAGGCTCAAAAATTTAAGTACATATACATATGGAGAAAGAACGAATTTAATATCCTGAAATTTACTACGATAGAGCTAATGCCTACTTGTAACGGGTGGTGCAAAAGTTCTTGCACAAATGTTTGCCCATTTTTTCTTGTGCTTAGAAAGTCGGAAAAACAAAAATAGATGATTCAGAATCGCCGTTCAAAGGGCTTTCTAATTATGTGTTCAAATGCCAAAACTATGTGAAAAACGCCTCATTTTGCAGAGAAATGTTCAGGATACAAAACTGTATAAAAAACACTTCTTCAGAGCGCTTTGCAAAACCACGGTTACTTTCATATATCCAATAGTCCAAGCATTTTATTCGAGGCTTTCAAAGATGACCTTTGAATTCATCAGGAAATTCCACTAAGTGATTTTTGTTTTCTTTCTTAAAATATACTTCATCACAAATCTGATTCGTTTGTTCTCATAAGCCTATCTTGGATGAGCCTACAGAAATCGGATTTCTAAAAACCATCATTCTGATGCTGTCAGATTATAGGGACATCGACCTACTTATGTAGATAGGTTTTTGAGGCTAAGGAATCAATTTCTGTTGAGTTATAAATCTTTTGCGAAATAAAAGCTGAAAAGTTCAAGATCTGAAGGATTAAAGATCGCAAAACAACATCATACGAAGGGTGAGATCATTATATCGGTGGAAATACGCAAATTTTAACTCGAAAAGCTTATACGTACTTGTCATACGAAGAATAACCATTTTGTTGCAGAAAATCATCTTTAATCATGCGTGCTACTTCTAATGTTATCTTGTCCGTTTCTGCTAATGATGCCTAATGGACAAAAAAAACTTGATTAAAACGCACGTGATTAAAAAAGTTAGTCAACTCACTTTTCCAACAAGCTGTACAATATCGCTCAGGTCTTCTTCTTCTTGTAAAATTTCTTTACACTAACGAAATGGAAAAATATCGTCAATAAAACGACAACGTAATACTTTTACAGAAAAACATACTTTAGCACGTAATGGGACAAATTCTGGAAAATTTTTATCATAATAATCATCTAATGCTCGTGTGTATTTACTGTAACTAATGAGCCAATTGACAGATGGAAAATGTTTACGTTGAGCTAATTTTTTATCTAAACCCCAAAATACTTGGACGATACTCAATGTAGCAGACGTGACAGGATCAGCAAAATCACCACCAGGAGGAGAAACACTAAAAGAAAGAAAATATTGGATCTAATATCTTTATGTATTCTAAGAATTTCGTATATAACTTACGCTCCAACAATACTGACTGAACCTTCACGAGCTGGATTTCCCAAACATCGGACACGACCAGCACGTTCATAAAATGATGCTAAACGTGCACCCAAATAAGCTGGATACCCAGAATCTACATGAAACGAAAGAAAACGTCTCATGAATCAAACGAAAGTACAAATCAAAAGATTATATACAAACCAGCTGGCATTTCTGCTAAACGTCCTGATATTTCTCTTAGAGCTTCAGCCCAACGTGATGTTGAATCAGCCATCATTGCAACATTATAACCCATATCACGAAAATATTCTGCTAGCGTAATACCTAGAAAACATATGAGAACAAGATCAAATATAAGTGTTTTGAAATCAACATTGCAAGAAATACGAACCGGTATAGATTGACGCTTCTCGTGCAGCCACAGGCATGTTTGATGTATTTGCTACAAGTGTTGTACGTTTCATTATCGATACTTCTTGACCATCAACTTCCATTTTTAGCTAGTATTACAAAAAGAGACGGGTGAATCTGAGATAATAGTGTTATTTATCGAACTTGGCCTCCACCGATCTTATACTAATAAGAAGAATAAACGTGATGGTCGAAAAATAAAAATAGCTACCAAACAGCAAATTCAAGGCAAATCAGTGTGTTTTTTTGAAAAAGAAGAATTTTCTTACCGCTGGAAAATCTCGTAATACTTCAGACATTTCATTGCCGCGCTCACCGCATCCAACATAAACAATGGCGTCACTATTTGAAAACTTTGATAATGACTGCGATATGACAGTTTTTCCACATCCAAATGCTCCAGGAATTGCTGTAGTACCACCTTGTACACATCTGCATCAAAACGATTAAAAAAAAACATATAATATCTTTTACATGAGACCAAATTACATACGGAAATAATGAATCTAACACACGTTGACCAGTTAATAGTGGAAAATTTGCAGCTAGTTTTTCCGCTGTTGGTCTCAGTTGTCTTACAGGCCACACCTGTAACATTGTATGTTTAGTAATTTCACCATCAAAATCCGTCTCCATGAGAACATCCTGCAAGAAACATCAAAGATTATTAAAATAACCCTTTTCAGTAAAACGTCGTACATCAAGTGTGTAATTGCCAGCTTCTGCCAAAAATCGAATTGTTCCTTTTGCTTTTGGATGTAACATAATTTTGTGTTTGATTAATGTATTCTCGGGTACTGTTCCAAATATATCTCCTCCAGTTACATGTCCATTAACCTAAGTCAAAACAATGGAAGTATATGTACAAACAAAACGAAAAAGTTTTTACCTTGAGACGTGGCTCCGGGATAAAATTCCAACTCAATGTGCGACTTAGTGCCGGCACATTAATACCTCTTGGAATATAAATACTATTTGTGGTATTATAAATAAGTTCTAAAGGTCGCTGTATACCTATTAGATGTAAAATAACAATTATCATTAATAATTAGCAAATACTCATATTTCTCTTTCTCTATTACCATCAAAAATACTGCTCATAATACCAGGTGCTAATTCAACACTCAACGGTTTTCCTGTACGTAATATAGGATCTCCAACAGTGACACCAGCTAAAAAACAAAATATTTATTCTAATTTTTTACAGTAACTATCGAACACTCACATGTTTCCTCATAAACTTGAATTGTTGCTAAATCTCCTTCAAGACGAATGATTTCTCCCACTAATTCTTGATGACCAACTCGAACAAGTTCATTGATAGCTGAACCAGCCATTTTATTTCCTGTAACGACTGTAAAAGAAATACATTACTTTTTATCATCATTAAAAAAGGATTAATTTGTCGTACCTGGACCTGACACACCATAAACATAACCATATATTGATTCACGTTCAACATCTCGAACTTTTGGTAATTTATCAAAATTAGAAGTCATTTTGTTTTTTATGTTTTTGCTCAGATGAAACAAGAACACACGTTTTATCTAAAATAAACAGATCAAACGATAATGACTTCACTTAACGCAAAAAGATTCTGTCAGAACATAGTAATATGATGAAGAATATTTCGTTACTGATTTTGCATTATATTCTATCCAGTAAATAAGACTTCTCATAATAAAACAGGCAATACCACGTTGACAAAATGGATGAGTCATTATCGTTCTCTATTCTGCACCTTTGCCGTGACGTATTCAGATATTTTTATACGCAGCATTATTAACCTTTTGGCTACCGGTGTCCTATATGTAGGACGACGGTCTTTGTTTTGCTTACTGATGTCCTATTAAAATGATGCCTTGAGAATTTCAGATTATGACAGTGACACGTGGCAGACGAAATACTAACTATAGAGAGGTGCGTGAGCGCAAAATCTGAAATTTTCAAGACATCATTTTAATAGGACACCGGCCGATAAGCAAAGCAAAGACCGCCGTCCTATATATAGGACAATGGGAGTCAAAAGGTTAAACAAAAGAATTTTTTTTTATTTCGTAAAATCTTTTTTCTTGGAAAATTTTCACTTCCTGCCTACAGCCTCAGTGTTGAAAGTTCACACATACTCCTTTCCTATTCAATCAATTAAAGCATTGAATAAAACAGGAACATAAGCTTTCTTGGCATCTACAACATATGTACAAAAAAATATTCTTCATAAACTTTTATTTCTTTTCGTTTTTCTTCTAAATAAATTCATGGCCATTATTTGGATCATTGATGTTATTATAGATTATCCTTCCTACTAATTTTTCGCCATTCATGTATGGTGAAGTTGTTTATTTATTACCTAAAACAGAATTATTATTCATTGCTTCCAAACTGCCGTCCGATATCGATAATGCTTCTCGTTTAATATAGGATAAAATTTCTTCTTGTTTATGCACTTGAAATAAAAATAACTATATATGTATAGCTTAATTCTTTTACTATTCACTTAACAATACTTGAAATGTTCAGTTCATCTTTCAATGATGCTGTTTTAACATAACTTATCTTGCCTAAAATATTACTCAGTGACGGTTTAATTAGTTGATTAGAATATACTTCAAAACAATCATGTTCAAAATTAAAATACACTCAATCAAATTTATACTATCTGTAAATGACTATTCAAATGGATATTGATTTTTAAATAAAACGTATTGATATCTTTTGCTTTTTTAACGTTTTTAATGAAACATATTATATTTAAAGTAATTAAAAAGAATTTTAGTAAAAATCATTTTACATTCAAAGGCGAACTTTCGACAAAATGCACTTATTTTAAATATAATATGTTTAAATAAAATGAAGGAAGTAATAGTTGTCGCTGAGATTGAATGAAAGATGGTAAATGAGATGATGAGTCGACGATTTGACGTGAGAATAACAAATTATCGTGCATACCGTTCGTTTTTCTTTTAAATGAATGATTTTTTCAAATGAGGCTGTTTCATCTTGGAAAAAAAATCTAATCTGA
>CAJNOQ010001153.1:0-35227 GCA_905250885.1 Didymodactylos carnosus | reverse complement strand
TAGGTGTCTAGTTTAAAATAAAACAAACCCGAACTCTTCAGCTTGAAGTATATTAAAAAATCTTGGGACGCCGTTCAGGGTTCTTTTTGGACCTTGATCTCTGGAAAACTCCTAAACCGTAAGACTTGGAAACAAAAAAAATCTTTTCATTCCCGTAACTCATTGTGCCGAATATTTACGGAAAGTTTCGTCAAGATCGGATGTACGGTGCCGGAGATAATTTCTGAGGGGAGGGACCCTTAAGTGTATGATTCATTTCATTTTATCATGTTATACTTTGATTTGTTTTATACAAACATTGCTTTTTGTAAGGTATACTAGTGTTGTTATGGTCTATGAAACAATTTTCACTGATTTTATTATAAAAGACGCAACATCATTTCACGAGCGAGTTAGACTACTTTTAACATAAAGAACTAATGAATTTTCATTAATGGGATTGTAAAAACAAAGTCAGATGTTCTTTTCTTCCCAATATCTTCAAAGACTAGAATTGTTTACCGGTGATTGTTGCACATACTGAAAATAATATATTGCTTAAAAACATTGCTGAAAGAACATGTATATCACACTTTCTTTATTGTATTTTTTTGCTTTAAGTGTTTCGTTTCTGCTCTCAATCTCTCTTCTTTCTCCGTAATCAGTATCTTGTTTGAGTATCTTTCTGCTTGTAATTGTTCTCCATGAGTATTATACCCTCTCAAAAATAAATAAAAATATTCATTTTTCACAATTTTTCTATTTATGTTTTTAAAAATCCCTCTCTTTCCGTAGTTTTTAATCCTGAACAGTTCAATGAAAGCTAAATTGCTAAGATAGTTTCAATTAACACATGTAAGATGTTCTAGTAACTGGATTATTATTTTCATACCACTAATAATATAAAAATTACAAAAGCTTTACGTTAACAAACTTGAGTAATAAGTTGTTCAACAAGGACCAGAATAATGTATACTTGATTTACATAAACGTGAAAAGCAGATGAACAGTTAGTTGACATTGAGCAATAATAGCCAAAAAGAAATTATGCACAAAATACGAAGTTACGGTCCGACAAAGTTTAGCCATGGTAACCTGAAGAAAAACATTAAATGCAAGCAAGAGTAAGTCATACTAACGCTATCTGTTTTATAAAAAAAAGTCTTAAAATACACTCTTTTTAAACTAAAACAATATATAGTGAATTTTATCTTCGCCTCAGTAAATGCTCATTTACAGAAATATGAAAGAGACAAAATGTAGTTATCAGACTTCTTATGTATTTCAACGATTAACATAGAAAAACTATCATATATGTCTTTGTCATGCTTGTAATTGGATAAACGGCTATTTAATGCGAGTAAATCTTGGTTGCTTGTTCATAATATTTTCTCCTAATATCAATTATCCATTCATACATAATTATTCAAATAAGAGCATGAATTAACCTATACAAAAGATAAAAACAACATTGCAACTGCAATCAACGATACCAAAAGACCAGCACACTTACAAAAATAGATAAACAAAAAACCCTATCAAATAAAATGCCAAACGTACAAGAAGTTCCTAAACAAACACATAATATTAGTAAAAAATTATCTATTGAATTATTTTTTAAGTTGAGAAATTTTAAAATAGATAATAAGATATAAACCACCATTATCATTATGAAAAATATAGCTATTTTCTGTTGGAGACGTTTTGTCTTTATTTAAAAGATATCAGCAGTCGAATGTGACAATCAATAGGTCGATCAACTACTGATTGTCACATTCGACTGCTGATATCTTTTAAATAAAGACAAAACGTCTCCAACAGAAAATAGCTATATTTTTCATAATGATAATGGTGGTTTATAAAAAATTATCTTTTCTACAATACTTACTTGCATATGCGATTTTATCTTTCTATTGTTATTTATTTCCAACGGATCATAATAGCCTAGTTGACCTGGCGATTTTTGCCGCATAAAATATCTAAAAGAGTACACATGGATTATTCAAAGAATAAAGTTCAACTAGACAACTTACTTGTAAATAGACCACAAATCCATTGGAACATTTAACAAGAAAACAAACCAATTTCCATTGAATAGGAATAAAATGGTCAATAATAAATGTAAACCTGCTTCAGGTAAAAACAGCTAAAGTGCATGGAAGATGCATAAACTAGAAAATATGTTTCATGTGTCATTAATAAACGTACCCGATTTAATTTTTCGCAACATTGACGAACATTCATAAGATCGGATTCAAGATCCGACAATACGATTATCTAATAGAATAATAGGTTAAGAAAACGCTAAATACGAAGAATGATAGAAAATTCTAAACTATTCATCTCCTTTCGCCGAGATTTGATCAAAACTCAGTATTTATAATAAAAGGATACATTGTAAACATTGAGAAAGAGTAGAGTAAGATTGTCGAATATAGCAAATGTATACAAAAGTGCCGACATTCTTTTTTATGTTCCAGTCTAAAATCAAGTAAACAACACAATCAGAACTAATCGTAATATACCAGTAAGTTATTTGTTTGCAACGTTGAATTTCCTGAAGCCAGCTGCTGTCAAGTCTGAAAGCGTGAAGAAAACAAAAGCACTGGCAAAGCTTAACTGAGCAAAACTCAGTTGGCTTGACGGATATCAGCCATACTAGTGTAAAACGACAACACTGTTTTCATTTCATGCCGTCGTAGCAGTAAGTAAAGTATCGCGGCTTACAAGTATACATAGAATTGTGTACTTATTTCAATATAATAGGAAGGCACTTCTTTTTCAAAGTATGTAAGAATTCGGACTCTCAACTAAATCCTGGCTAATATTTTTTATTTCACAGCTAGATAATTTACCTTTAAGTCGATTTTAATTTGAAATGAAACGCCTAACGGTACAACAAGTGATTTTTTGTTCATTTTTGTTTTGTCTGGGTCTTCGGTGAGCATTTTAAATATCCTAATTCTTATCAATAATTCACAAGCATCCAAACTACAATCGTACGCACGTTAAATTATGGAATCAAAATATTTCTGACAACCTCAAAGAGTTGATTTTGTTTATAACTGTTTTAGTATCTTTTAACTTTTCTAGAGAGCGAAACTAGTTGCTATATGTTAGATAGTGAAAGACTTTGTGCCGTATCATCACCCATTCGCAAATTGTTTCAAGTTTTGTGATATATTTTTCTAATCTGATTTTTATCTGAACTATTAACAGACTATCAAAATGTTATTCAGCAAGGATAAAACAGTAAATAAGAAAAACGAGATCTACATACAAACAAACATGTATAGAAACACTTTCAATTCATGATCTTTTTGTTTTGCCTGGTCCAGCTTGGCAACACACTTACTCACAACATAAAGAACAGAAACAAACAAATAAAGAAAAAAATTTGCTTTGTACATATTTCTGAAATGAAATTTCATACAAAAAGAGTGTAACCGGGTTGATTACTTCTAACACCGGTTGAAACATACAACAAGAACGAATTGCACATAAAGTATTTATCTACTCTTTTAACAATTTTTTTTTTGTGTAGATACATGTCTACGTAACAAGTAAATGATAACAAAAATACTATTATACCCTATCAATATTTAGAGAAAAAAGAGATAATATAATCAGAGATTATCCAAGCACAATGTAAAAACATAAACAAAAAAATATCTGCAAAAAGAAATATTTGTTCACCGAGTGTACAAAGAAAAAACAAAAATCTGACAAAAGTTTCGTGGTTGTTTATTTTATTTATTTCTTATTCTTCTCCTAAATGATTGTCGTTTACATTTGCAAGACGTTTTCGTTTCCGTGGTACATGACCATCATTCATCATTATTGCTGTTTGACTTGCACTACCATTAACCGGATTTATTTGTGGTGTCGCAACTTGATCAACATTATCACCATTTTCAAAATGATGATTACCATTTACCATTACAGTTGATGAATCACTATTTTTTAATAATGATGATATATTTAAACGTTCTTCTTCAGCTTCTAATAATTTTCGATAAGTTCCAATTTCAAGATCAAGACCAATTTTTAAATCTAACAATGCTTGATATTCAACTAACATGTCTTGTACTTGTTGTTTTAATTTTTCAATTTCTTGATCACGTTCAACCAAAATTATCTCATATCGTTCACGTTGTTGTTGAAGTCGCTGATCAGTATCACGTGCACGTTCTTCAAATTGTTTTAATTTTTCTTGTACATCATTACGTTCTTTCATTAATTCATCTGATCGTGTTCGTGAATCAACTAAATCTTGACGATATTGTTGTATTTGCTCATATAAACGTTTTTGTGTTGTATCTAAATCAATTAACTTTTTTTGATATGTTTGTTCAACATCAATACGCATTTCTTGTATACGTTGATCTGTTTCATCTCTTAAACTTTTTAATTCTTCAAAGAAGCGTGTATCATATTCTTGTTTCAAACTATCATCAATACGATCATGTTCTGTACGTCGTTGTTGTCGAACTTGATTCAATTCTGTATCATACATTGATTCTTTAAATTGAATTGTTTCCTCTAATGTTTTACATTTATTTTCAGAATTAACACGTTTTAATGTTTCATCTTCTAATAGTTTTTCTAATAATTTATATTTTTTATCTAATTCAACCATTTGTAAACGTACTGTTTGTGTCTCATCATGTTTCATTTTTAATGTTTCATTTTGATGTTTTAATTCATGACTTTCTTGTTCAAGTTTTTTCATTTTTACTTCTAATCGATCCAAATTCTCTAGTTTTTGTTGTAATTGTTCATTTATTTCATAAACAGTCTTTTTTAATTTACCATTTTCAATATCTTGTAATGCTTTTTCATTTGCTAAAACAAATCAAAATAAATGTGATTGAACAACAGCGATGGTGAGCATTCTCATTGTAAACTAAACCGTCCAAGGAAAAAACAAAACTCTATTTCGTCCCAAGTTTTCAGTTACTTTTCGTCTTTACATACCTATATCATCGATTAATTTTTTTGATGATTCTAATTCTCGATCGTACAGCGATTTCATATTTGATATTTCGACAGTATGCTCCTGATGAATTGTATGGTGAATTTCTTTTAATTTCGAATTTTCTTGCTCAAGACGGCGAACAGTGTCGATGATGATAGCTAAACGATCATTTAACGTTTGTAATTCTTCTTTTTCTTGTAGACGCGTTATATTCAGTAATGGACTCGTTGTTAATGTTGACGAAGATGAGGATGTTAATGAGAGACCAGAAAATGTTCTACCACGTATTTGTTTTGAGTTGTTATTATTGTTTTCATTTGATGGTGTTGGTGTGCCATACAATCCATTTTCATTTGTTTTTGATGTAACAGTGGATGTTGACCCCCGTGGTGAAACACCTTTTACATTTGTGTCTGATTTTGATGCGGAAGCCGCACGACGTTTGAATGCCGAGAACATAGTTTATACTATCGACTGGATCTAGACTAATGAAAAAAATAAAATTTCACTATAATCTCCTGATATGATAAAGAGAATTTTTTTGCCTCCTGAGGCGTTCATGTCAGTCGCACTTCACGTCTATCCAGTGTTCAACAATAGGGAAAATGAAACATAAAGAAACGATCTTTTGAAAGACTAAGATAAAATGGAGGGGTAAAATCAAGGAATCCCGTTTTAAAAACCGCGTTCGTCAATAATGGTAATCAACAAAGTCATAAAGGTCAACTGTAACTAGAAAACTGCTGGAAAAACAAAAACACAGTTTAAGCATGGCAGTAATTTTCTTCATGTTGATTCTTTAATGAATCTCACTAAAGGTATGGTTATATATTATTTTGACTACAAAATTTATATCCTCTATGCTTAGCAAGTGTTAAAAGTATGCTACGCTGATTCATGCATATTCTTACATTGAGAAATAAAATAAGATTTTGTTAAACAAGAAGCACGGATATATTTAAAGAACTAAAATTCCAAGTTCTAAAGCGTTGAACGTAACTGTTTTTCTTATCTACAAATTCATAAGATCAAAAATTTTGGTTTTACGTAAACTTTTTTCTTTAGTCATAATCAGTTTTAACTGTAACAGTTTTTCAGTACAGTTACAGTTAACCGCAACTGCTGCATACCTACTACTTGAAAATATATCATGAACGAGGAGACTAGATTAACTTATATAAAACAAATGCTCTTAGATTAGTAAATAAATTATTAGGTTCTAGACTATCGCGAACAGACTGTGTTATAAATTAATTTAGTGTAGACTAAGACTAAGATTGTTTATTCACTTTTCGTGAATAAACAATCTTAGTCTTAGTGTACACAGTCACTACACTAACACTATCCAACACCTTCTCCAGCCAAAAGAAAACGTGACTGACAAAAACGATGAACCATACCTGATTTCTTCTTAAAGAACTAAATATGAACTACTATAGACCAATATCAAAAAGAAAACTTTTTTAGCAGTAGTATAATTGAGTGTAAGAGTATATAAATTTTAATGAACCTTCTTTGCTTTTATGTCTTTATGATTTGAAGAAAATTCTTCCTATTGAACAACTAGAACAAAGCTCACAAATACATTGTTATGGTTGGTCACTTCTTGAAAAGAAGGAAAGAGAGTAAATAGCATCAGAGTTGCACTAGCTCTTAGCGTCCTCCTTCGACACTGGCGCTTTGAGGTTCAGTCGGATTATTATAATACCAAATTGCACTGTTTCACAGACAATAATATCACATTTAGTTAAGCAGCTCATTCTCTTCGAACACATTCTTACTTCATAGTGTTTCAGAAAAATAGCGGCATCAATGAAACTTAAAAGCTAGAGACTATTTTTGTGCAGTTATAGCTCTCACCGAAAAATTTCACCAGAGCATTTTTTCTCTGAGTAAAAGATGAATATATAATTCTATTGATAAAGTTTAACCACCCTTTTCGTTGGGCGCATAATCTGTAGGCATTGTAGAGTATTCGATGCAGTGTTTGAGTCAAAAAGATGTTGCTGGGATGAGCTAAAATTTTTTCGGACAGAATCTCAAACTTGGTCTAATCTTGAACGAGAATGAAATCGAGAATATAAATTCTCATCATTATTGTATCATTCTGAAACTTAAACTACTAAAACACAAAATCCATCCTTGTACGAAGCTTTAAATGCATATAGTAGATAGAGAAAAGTTGTGACTACTTTTTGTTTGAAAGAAAAAGTTTTCATTGCTAGTGGATCCGAAGTTATTAGCGTTTTACAAAAAACAAATGAAACGTTTGTGTGTCTTGAACTCTCAAGACTAGTTAAAGAGATTTTATGGGGCGTTCCAGATTAAATGACACTCTTAGTATTTATTCTACAACTGTTTTCTGTTATGTTCCCAACTTTTAGTTAGTTTTTCATTAGATGCGTCGTCAGCTGCTGCTCTACAAAAACATAAGGAACATATTTTGGTAGACCTCAAAAATAAAAATATAGAGGAAATACTGTGAAACTTCGATCTCCATTGAAGTAATGCAACTCAGAAAATAATGGAAAAAAAAGTTTATTTTGAACACTTTCGCTTGCATGAAAGTGAAGGCAAAGTGGATGTTGGTACTTCGAAGTATCGCCTTTTTTTTCGCGTATCATAGGTTCAATTTCAATTTGAACCTATTCTTGCGATAAAACAAACCCAGCATCACAATGTTTGATTTTGGCTGAGTTATCAAGTTTTTTCTAAGTGGTCTATAACTGTAGTTTAAAAATGATGATTTTGGCAAAAACGATAAAAGAAAAAAATATTCTCCCTCAATCGCTTGTGATTATAAAGAATTTTAAATATAGCCAATTAATAAAGTGTTTGACGAGCTACAAAATGGTTTATATCCTTTGTTTTATGTGGTAAATCATGAAGAACGAAACTCGACAAAAGTGTCTTCTGGGTTACAAAGTAATGGGGATCGAAGTTTCATAGTGTTTCCTCATATTTTTTACTGACATGTTTTACTGATATGTTTTTGTAGGACAGCAGCTGACGACGCATCTAGTGAAAAACTAACTAAAAGTTGGGAACATAAGAAAAAACAGTTGTAGAGGGAATGCTAAGAGTGCTATTTAATCTGAGACACCTGATATACAGAGTTAAAGTGAAACATAAAACTATGGTAGACTTCCGTGAATCGAAAGTCAATATTAATAAGATGAACCTTCCGTAAAACAAGTAGTCCGACTAGATTAAATGAGATAAGGTTTAATTGCCTTTTTCAGCCAATCAAACTTTTATTATAATAGTAAAGTCAACAGCAAACACAGTAAAAAGCTAAGAAAAGATCAAAACACAAAAAATTCTCCTTGTTTGTTACTTCTTTTAATTGAGTCTAAAATTGTTTAACTCTGACTTTTCTCTGTTTGTTTTCGTTTTACATTCCAATTGTGTAAACGTGCCATATTCACTTCAGTTGTCGTTATTTGATCTCTGAATTATTAAGACAACGTTGCAATAATTATCGTATAACATATTTTTTTACTGATAAAATTACCTTAGAAAATCTAAATCATCATCTACTTTTTCCATTGTTGATTGTGCTGTTTTTTGATTTCCTTGTAATAATTCTTCGGCCTCATCAAGGGTATATTCAAGCATGACATTGGCGCCTAACCATAAACAGACCTTGAATATAGAAATAAGAATATGAAAATGTATTAAAGAACTAAATGATAAAAATAGTATACTTTATCTGTGGGCGGTATGGCTAAAATGAGAAAAAGACATTAAGACTCATTGTACAGATAAAAATATTACAGAAGAAAATGAGTGAGTTTACCTGCTTTCCCATATAAATTGTGAGCGAGTAAAAAATTTGTTTCCATATTTGTATTTTTTTCACGATATTTTCTTAATTGTTCAACCATATCTAGTCATATAAAGTAAATAAATAGAGAATTTCAAAATACTAATAATTTACTCACCTAGACACATTTTGATATCTAATAAAAATCAAAAACGAATACCAAATATTTTTATATAGATGATGATGAATTAAATTAATGAACTACTTACCAGGTAATTTACTTTTCAAACGCTTTTTTTTTTGCAATAAATTCATCTCCATAAAACGATATTTTCCATTCAAATCATCCAATCTAATTAATAAAACAAAATTCATTGTTTCCTGTGAATCACAACAAAACTTGTACATACCTTTTCAATACAACATCAGCTGATGGATTTTCTGATTGTTGCATGAAACTATCAACATCTTCGACAAACACAGCTTTTGGAATTCCCAAATGTTCATTCTCAACTGTGGTAGATGTCATCGTTTAATATAATTCTAAAATTGAAATTCTCAAAAAATATTGATTGTAATAAGAATTATAGAGAGATAAAGGAAAGATAATGATTAAATAAATCTAAAAATGATTGTTTACTGAAAAAATGTATATTTTAAGGAAAATATTACAAAAAACAAATGTACGTCGAATGAACAAAGAAATTTTTTTTTAAAAAAAATGTTAGTGGGTAGAACAATAAAGAGAACACTGAAGTATTGCACAGTCAACCAATTAATAAAAATCATTCAGAAGATAAGTTTATTTGTTCATGCTCATTTAAATAATAATAGTTCTTCTGCTAACCGGAATTACCATTTGAATTACGTTGAAAGAAGAACGTGCGCGTAGTCTACGTCTTCGCAAGAAAAACACATACGAAAGACTTTTTTTTTATATTTAGAAAAAAATGTAATAAAAGAAAAAGACTTTATATTCTGTTCTTCTGAATTGTTTTACGGTATATAGACTGTTGTTGATCAACTGAATGAAATCACATAAAAATAAAACCAATTTAAATCAGATGCGACGTCGTCGAAAACTAAAAAAGAAATAGTAAATTGGATGTAATACGGATAGTATTTATAGCGGATTCAGAGATGTAAACTGGAAGAAAAAGATGCTTGTATCTTGAACAAGTTTCAATGCTACAGACAAATTCCATTATGGCAACAAAATCTCAACAATCACTACGAGCAACTAATCGAGAAATATCAATTTAAAAACAGTTTCTTTCAGTTTGGTATCAGCTGAAGAGCGATTCTGTCTTATTATAATAATAATAAATGTATACTTGAACGATATCATTAGATTCTAAGCTTTAAATAAGGTTGACAAATATGACATTAATCATTTTCCTGTAGATTAATTTACCGTATTATAACTTTCGCATGTAATAGTAGTCGAATAATTGCAAATACAGCAAACGGCCAGAGCAGAAGAAATGCAGCTGTTTGTTTACGAAAACCGGATAATGGGAGCCATGGTGCAATTGTCTAAAAAGTAATATATATAAATATGCCTGAATAACTAATTCGAAAAAATTAAGTAGATTTCTCAGCCGTTGACTTTTTAACTTACGGAATGTCGATTGTGTCGAATAAATTGAAGGGATGAATCATTCTTAATATATAGAAAATGTAAGAGATAATGCTGTAATCGATAATAAAATATGGTAAAACTTACATTTTGAATAAAAGTTGATGTTTCTAAACGATTAAGTCGCTCTAATACATTGTTAACATCATGCTGTAATTTAATCAACATTGTCAGTATTTCACGTTGTGTATTTGTTCCGTCATTATTATCAGACTCATGATCACGATCTCCGTTACCATTATTCGACAGTGAGTTTAAAGAGTGAGCGTTCGCGTTTTCCGATGGCTGCCGATGTGAATTAGAAGATAGTTGTCGATATGATACATTTGAATTGTTTCCTGTAATTAAAAAAGATGAAGAAATTTTATTCAATTGGCTACAGACTAGAGAAAATGTTACATGTTTACCTCTTGTTCGTCTTATTGAACTTCTAATATTCATACTTGAATGATCTGAATCGTTTTGTCCACCAACACTATGAAATGATGGCTTTATGAGTAATCCATCAGTGATTGATGATGCATTTGAATTTCGTGTATTATTATTTGTTGTACTTTGATTATTAAAGTTCATCTTTTTTCGCTTATATTGTGGTTGTGTCTGTTGAGGTATTGTTAATAAATGATTGGGACTTGGCGAATTTGATTGATCATTTAAATGATGATCAATGACTATTAACTGTTGGTTAGAATTAACATTATCTGTTTGTTCATCTTGGATCATATTATCAAACTAATTCAACGAAAAGTAAGAAAAGCTTAATAGTTTCAGCATATACAAAAATATAAAGAAAGTCTTTAACTATCGTTATAGTTATTCGGTGAAACATTGTTATACTATTCCTATACTATAACTAAAGTAGAATTAACGAGAAATAGAGTAAAAACTTTACGTTATTATTGATATGTTGGTTGATTCCAGTTGGAAAATTTTGATCTTCATCATCACGTGGTGATTGATTGAGTGATAATCGATCAGAAGGATCATCGTATATATCTACATCTTCACCATCGACATCTAAACAAAATAAAACTTTACTTTTTGAAGTTTGCTGTGGCGACTGTATTAATCTAACCGGAAGAGGATGGTGGTGAAGACGATGAGGGAGAACTCGGCGCATTTCCTGATGTCGCAAGTTGTTGCACATTGTTTCTGGTACTAGGTTCTCCATTTGAATACAGATGATCTCCATTACCCACTAGAACAACATATAATATAACTTTAACGTCAAATAGATTTAAAATAATTGAAAAAGAAGAAAGAATCAAATAAACGTACATCCGTTTGTAAGTGTATTATATAAATTTTTGTCGGTTATTGATTTGTTCGCTGCTTGTTTTTTCATCATCATTGATTTGTTATTATTTGGGTTGTCTTCGACGAATTCATAAAATGGTCCAATCAAATTCGTAAATTCCAGTACTTCATTCGTTTGAGGCATTGTTTCCAAAATCTTTAGAAAATGCAATTATCATAAAAAAACGTATGAATTTCATAAACTTGGAGAATGAAGCAATTAGAGTTCTGCACAGGCTCAAGATTTTTTTGTTGTTTTCTGTCAGTGTGGAAGAAATTTAAACTTTGATAGACAGTTGTTGATCAAAACACAAAATTTTCAACGGACGCTAAACATTCTTGACTTGGAAACAATAAAAGAGAAGATGTTTCACCGTTGAATGGAATATTCTACTGCTTCTGCTGATATCCTACTACAAATATACGGAGAAACCTTTATTCCATGAGGCCGTTGCATATAATTTTTAACCCTTTACGGCCCGCCCTGCAACTGATCATGCAAATCAAACTTGAAACCTGTATACCTTTGTTTAGACATTATGAAAATGTTTTTATTATTTGTAATCATTAGCGTATATAGTGTCACATTAGGTTGAAAAAAAACCCGATTGAAAAAATTTTGATTTAGCGCTGTGTCACGTTTTTGTAGTAGTTATGGTGATGTCCTCTGGAAGGGACAATACGGCATAAAGAGTTAATTTCTTTATATTCTATGAAAGTGTGTATTCGAATGTCTTAGTTGAAGGACGAAAATTTCTTTTACTAAATGCACGAAGAAAAATTTAAACCCGAAAAAGAAATAGTGTAGTGGAAATAGTTAGCTTTGATATTAAGAGAATTTATTTAGATCTATATTTTCAGTATACATGTTAATAAATTTTATATTAGAAACATACTTTTCGAATTTCATTGATGTACTCTGTCATTGCTTGATCTTTCGTCAATAAACGATATTTGTTCCAAGAATCCCTGTTTAAAAATAAATTATCTTTATAATTTAATTTCAATATAGAAGACAATTAAGAATCTACTTGGCGTTTATATGAGCGATTAACAAAATTTTGTTTTTATTTAGAGCCAAAAAAAAGTTTAATAAAAGCTAACCGAAATTTATTTGAAACCGACGTTCCGGATATACATGACCCCATTATCAAGGAATAAACTGGTTATGGATTCATGTATATCCGAAATGTCGTTTTCAAATAAATTTCAATTAGCCTTTATTAAACTTTGATGTCTATTAAGCGATTAACAAATCTATTAGCCTTAATATAGAGACAACTCTCGAACTAAAGTAGTGCTGAGTTAAATTGAATGTATAATATCACAATTCAACAAATTTGTAAAATTATTTGCAAAATCTTACCATTTTGCACGATTTACATAATTGTAAAACGCTGGTCTTGGTTCTTTACTCGGACCAATAGTAGCTTAAATGGATATAATGACATTTTTAGCAACAGTTACGCATGAAAAATCACTTGATTTACCTTGTTTATACAACCCATAGAATGTTAGTTTCATCTCATTACTAGGTTGGAATGCACCTTAAAGAGAAAATAATATTATAATTTCAAAATCTGTTAAGTAAACAAATAACAACACAAGTTTACCATCCGTTGGTAATCGCTGAATTGCTTTCACTGCTGCCTGAAATTTTGTTTCTAACGGTGCAGTGGACATCGTCTAAACTGTTCTTTTTTCTTTTCTACAATAAAATCTACAAAATATGAAAACCATAACATTCCATTTAAGAAACTTTACAATGATCTATAGAAGATTTAAATATTCTTTATAACATAAAATCTGTATACAAATAAAAATTTTATCAAAATATAAAATACTCTAAAACAAAAAGATGGATCACAACTATATCAGTATATGTCATTAGAAATAACGAACAATAAAAATACTTTCATTCATTAAATTATGTATCAGTATCACTTGAATGCGATTCGGACTCTGATTCACTATGTTTTTGTTCATCATGATCAGGAATTGTATTCACTTTAATAACTGATGATGCTGATTGAGAACGTTTCATTATGATATTATTTACATTTGCAGGTTGTTGTTGTTTAATCGGTTTTTCTCTGATTAATGTTGGTTGTTTTTGCAACGAAGTTGATATCGATGTTAATGGAGGGAGTGCAATTTGACCGAGAACTGGAGGTGTTGTCGGTAATTTTTGTAATAAATCTGGTGTAATTGATTGAGAAGGTGAAGTCGGTGTATTGATAACATTTGATTGACTTGATTTTCTAAACAATTTTATTGTTGATGGTGCTTTTCCAATATGTTGATTTAATTTTTCACTTTTAGCCAACCAACTAAGAAAATCATTGTAATTAAAGTGATGATAATGACTATTATTATTATCAGAGCTCATTAATATTTCATTTATAATTGATAATGGTGGAAAACTAAAACGAACTTTTGTTGATAATTTTTCTAACGCTTCAATAAGTACTGTACGTTGAGTTGTTTGTTCATGTTTATCATTATTTGTTAACGTATTGGCATTTGCTTTGTTTTCAGTTGGTACATGAAAATTTAGACGATTTTTCAATGTACGAAATAGTACTTGAGTCTCATTAATAAATTCATCATAAAAAAATCGTAATTGGAATGCATAGAGTAAATCAATATAATCAATACGACAGTCAGATGTTACATTGTCGACGATTATTTGTGCTGCTGACTCAACCATTGTATACGGAAAATCGGGGCAAAGTGTACAGATATTTGTATGAAATTCTTTTAGCGTTATTGTTGAACAATGTTCTTGTTGTTTTGTGAAATAATTTGTCCATAAATGACCGATAAATGATTTTCTATTCAATGGTGTAAAGTAAATGAATTGATAATCTCGACCTAATACATGTTGATCAAGTTTGATTTGATTGAAATAATCACGTATATATTCATTAATATCAAATTTCAATGCATTTGAACGTCGACGTGTTTCAAGCAATGAACGAACACAGTCTTCAAAATAGACAGATAAATAGTGATGCTCGATGTAAGCATTTTCATTCGAAAAATAATAGCGGATATCTGCCATCTATAATAATAGCAATTCGTATGAATTATTAACGAACACTTTTCTGCACAAGCTGTCAGTAGAGTTTTCATATACTGACTTAATGAAGAAGTGCATTAAGCTCAGTATTCTCAAGTTTTAAATGAACAATAACAACTAATTGACTAGTAAAAAGCTGTATTAACGCTGATGCCTGCTCATTCCAATGGTGGATTCAGGGTGCATACTGTAGCCTTAGAATAAATAAATCAGTTCTTCTCACCTGTATACTGACTGACTTTTTTTACCTACAGCACACTAAAAAAGTCTCAAATGTTTCTCAGACATTATCTAAGTGCACGTTTGACTCTCTCTAAATTCTCTACGTGAGCTGATTTTATAGTAATGGATCACGATTTTGGGAAAACATCTTGTGCTTTCCTTAAGGATTAATTTATCATCATTAAATCACTTCTATTCCTAGTTAAAGATAAGAATCTTGTTTCCTTTCATCCCTCTATCTTTCCGTTGTTTGTTGGAATTTTTGGAGAAAATACAGCAGCAATCAGCAAACTCACCAAAAGTAGAACGTAATTATTGGAGAAGTAGTGTGCTGATTCACGTGAAAAAAGATACGCTACCTAGGAAATCTTTAGGTTCAGAGATTAGTTGAAATTTAGACAAATCAGAATTTGTCAACTGATCTTCACCTTATAGATTCATAAACGAGTCAGAATGTGTCAAGAGTAAGAGGCAAAGAATGAATTCTACTGGCCAACAGGAGAGAAATCGAGAAAGAGAAAGGAAATAAAATGGATTGCTTAATTAATCATTTATTTATTTTAATGCATTTTTCTGATTTATCACTTGTTTATTTCTATTTTTTTGAGATGAACAAATTACCCCTTTAGCATTTTCTTTTCAACTTTTACGTTTTTATATGTGTCAAAGTAAGAGATTAGAATTCTAAACCATTCAACTCATCTGAAATGAACCAAAACGGTCACTTTTCTTTATCTGATACTCAAAACATCATGTCAAATATCTTTGGTTCTTTGATGTGTTGTCAACATGGATTTTAATGAAGTGTTGATGTTTTTGCATTTTGTTCGTAGATTTTTTTATTAAATAGTTTACAATTTTGTTTATTCGTCACAACTGAAAAAGAAAAATCATGCCTTCACCATCAATAGCTGATCAGAATAGGAAAATTTTTATCGGAGGTTTATCTTACCGGTGAGCTGCGTACTCGGTAACATCATCAAAAATATTGCATTATTTTTATTTGTTCTTACTTTAGTACCACTGACGATACGTTGAGAGAATATGCATTACAATTTGGTGACATAACGGATTGTTTAGTGATGAAAGATCGAGATATTAAAAGTCGTGGCTTTGGTTTTATTACATACTCAGGTTATTACATGAAAGATTGTCCAAACTATTCAATTTTAATAAATATTATGTTTCTTTTTCACCTTAAAGATGTTGCAATGGTAGATGATTTTATGGCAAAACGACCTCATTTAATCGATGGTCGTCAAATTGATCCAAAACGAGCAATGCCAAGAGAAGAAAAAAACAATTCAGATGTTCATTTAACTGTTAAAAAATTATTTGTCGCTGGATTAAGAGATGGTATTACGGAAGACATATTAAGACAATATTTCGAACGTTATGGAGCAATAGTAGAAACAATTGTGATGAAAGACAAAGACGGTAAGTACGATTAGTTTTAACAGTGAAAGTTTGACAACGTGTTTATTTGTTAGGTAAACCGCGCGGTTTTGGCTTTGTGACTTTTGATGATTATGATCCCGTTGATCGAGCGATCTTAGAACGTCCTCATTCAATTATGGGCCGTCAACTTGATGTACGTAAAGCAGTACCAAAACAAAAGACAAATGAAGATGGTACTCCTGTTACAGGCAAAGGTTTACTAGGAAACACAATGGATGGTAATTCACGACCGATTAGTAGCAATAATAGTGGTAGTAACAATAATCACAACAACATGAATAATAATAACAGTAATTATGGAATGTCAAACAGCAGACAGGGTGGACCTAATCCTTCGAATTATGGTATGAATTCATTAGGCGGTATGAATTCATTGCAAGGTGGTAGCAGTGGAATGTACTCGCAATCGAATTCTCAATCAGCGAGTATGCCAACGAATTCTTATAATACAGGACTAATGAGTTATGACAATTACAATACAAATAATCAACAGCAGCCACCACCTTTGCCAAATAATAATTTAGGTAATTATTTGATGCCAAATATTTCCAGTTTACAAGGATTTAATCAACCACCAATGGATCAAAGAGTGCAGCAAAACAGTTATAATACAAATATAGGAAATCCAAATCCATTTGATACAATGTCGAATCCAAGTAGTTTATTTAATCAAAATTCGGGAATGGGGACTGTTAATCCAATGAATATAGGTCAACCAACAAGTGGTGGATATGATTCAATGAATAATCCATCTTTCGGGAGTAATTATTCACGGACAAATAATAATAATAATAATAACTACAATAAACCAACGAGAGGTAGTGGTGGTGGACCAATACGCTCTGCTATGGGACGAGGAGCAAGTCGAGGAGGTGGTTCAAGTTTTCCCTACGAACGTCCGAACAGTTATCGTGGAGGACAACGTGGTGGAAGAGGCGGTGGTGGTCGTTAACTATCAATATTCTCTTGTTCCTATTCATAAAAGTGGTATGTTTGTGTCTATTTCTATATAGATATAACTACCTAAAAAAAGAAGCTGTTTCAGATGTCGAATTATCTCATCTGTTCGTGTTATTTTGCGTGTGAACAACACAGCTGAAACTTAACTTTGCACAAGTAGTCTTCTTTTTAATATTTTTCCTATTAGGATGTTTTTCTTCTTATGAATGAGGAACTTATATGACCTTAATCACAAATACGTACGAGAAGGGTATAAGCCCATTTTTTTTTCATTCATCTGCTTTCAGGCTTAGTTGTCTAAATCGCTGTACGAAACAAATGCATTTGTTTTTGTTTATAGGCGCTGTCAAGTTTTGTACATACTATTCTTTAATGTCTAACAATTATAATTCTTGTTGTCGTCTTTTTGTTCGTTCTGAAATATTTCGAAAGAAAGACAAATCTGTTTCTAACTTGTATTTCCTATGGCCGTTTTATGAGCGTCTAACAGAGAACTTTATATCGTATGAAAATATGCATTGTTTTTTTTTTTCATTTTTGTTTTCTCTTAATGTAAGAAAGTTTGATTTTTGATAAAAATAACAAAGATCAGCATGTATTAAGCTTCTGATAATATTAGACCGTAGCAGAGTGACTATATATTTTAAATATCGTGCACTTCTTATGTTGACAAGGTTAAGGATACCATACTCTAAACAAGACCATTTGATCATCAAAGCGATTTAGATCGAAATTTTGGATTAGTGTACAGTACAATATGATTAATAAAAGTATAATAAACTAAAAATATTATTATTAAGTAAAAACTTATTAGCAACAGTATAATGTATAATCTACAGTGTATTAGATGTAATCTATTTTCTCATTAATAATATTAATATCTGTGAGTTGCTGTCTGTGCATTGTTTTTAGATTCGTTTTATAAGCATTTAAGTCTATGGAATAAGAGTATCATAGATAGTGGATAGAAGCTTAGAATTCATCATCATAAGCTAGAAAAATAGGTACGCAAGTTATTATACTGGAGAAAAAGTCAAACATAGATTCCAGTAAGCGTATGGATACGATGTAGTTAGACGAGATGTACATACGGAACTATCGATAGAAGAATAAGCTATAAGTTAGAAGAGTAATTAATAGGTAAGTAAGATAAAATTTTATGTTTATTTTCGTTGTTTTTGTATGCTAAAAAAAAGAAAGATATGCTTTAACTAGTGATATTTTTAACCGGTGAGAAAGTTTTTCCAGGACTGGACATATCGAGATCGACAGGCTTTTCTTATGAATGAAAATAATCCTGCACGGTGTATGGTCTAGCCTCTTAGAAAAACCTTCTCGTTGCATTTGTCATTCTTCAGTATTTGATTATATTTTATTTTAGGTACGGGAACAACAGAAATGATTCAAGTATTCAAACCAGTATTATCTAATAAAAGTCTAATCAAACAATATTAATTTTGCTTTCATAGTGTTTCGTGCTGATGTTTTAATTTTCTTTAAACTTTTTGTCAAAAATTAAAACAATTCAACTAAAAAACATTATTTACAAAAACTTTTCAAAGGTAATCTATTCTGCTTACTAGAGAGAATATTGCTTTTTATTCAATATTTGTTTCGTTATAGTTTTGTTTGATTTACCTATGATAAAAAATATCATGAACATTTAGTTTCTACTATGTTTATATAAACGTGACTCAAATGTTAAAACCATGTTTGGTAGAAGGAAGAATTAGAAAATGCTAAGATGGAAGAACAGATTCACTAACATTTATCTTATTATACGTAGATAAAACAAAATGACAGGAACGTTTTTTTGCTGTTTTTATTTGTAATTTATTTTTTATAATATTGTTTACTGATATTTTATTTATTTTTATAAATCAAGTACAAGATAGACGATTTTTATGTGCTAAATAATTGAATAAAGTACGTGGTAACTTTTATCAGTAATTGATAGAGATTAATATGAACCAAAGACTAATTACTATTTCAATAATTCTGTTTTCTGTCATGTTCATTGACTTTTCGATGAAAAAAATCTTTGTCTTTTTTAAAATAAGAATATTTGAGTTTGACTCATGTTTATTGATAATAGTTTTTAACGTACACTCTGCTACATAGTGTGATATTTTCAGTAAAAAAAATATTTATTTCAGTTTTTCCTTTTTGTTAAAAATGTCTACAGTTAAACGCATTATTAAGGGTCTCGTCATAATCTACCATTTTTGAAACTTTCAAATTTTACTTGAAATTTATTGTAGACATCTACTGGCAGGAAAAAAGTTTTTTTGTGTAAGAGCAAAGTAAAATTTGCAGATTTTTTACTCGATTAAAATTGAGTAACTTAACATTCATTTACAAGTTTATGTTTATTAGATTTAATCGTTACTTTTGTTAATACTCAACTCATATTTGGCTTTTAATTATGATTATAAGAGTCTTTTTTTTTGTATAAAAGTATCAATTATTCTATTCGGAGGTATACTTTTTGCAGTAATTTTTTGAAATTTTGAGGGTATTTGATAGAGTTTTTAATAATCATTAATATATTCGAATAATGTGCAAAGTTGACAAGTATTGTTCAATAAACTGGAATATGAAGATAAGAAAAAAAAGTTTTTTAGATATTTTCTATGTATTTTCTTCAATTTTTTAATTTGTAATTAATTAATTATAGGATACGATGTCTTCACCACTATCTTCGTATCGATCTCATCATAATCATTCAAGACAAACTTTATCAAATTCTTCTACAAAATTGTATATTGGTCGTTTGAATCCAGCTACGACAAGTCATGATCTTGAAAATTATTGTTCAAAATTTGGTGAAATTGTTAGTAGTGTAGTGTTAGCATATGAGAATGGATTATCACGATTGTATGGATTTGTGACATTTAAACGTAAATCATCGGCTGAAAAAATGCTTGTTGCACATCGACAACATCCACTTGTTATTGATAATTATCATGTTGTTATTGAAAAACGTATAACAACAAAACCAGAATCAACTGCAGTTTATCAACCACGACAACAGAAATTATCAAAACAAAATTTAATTCATAAAATTTATGTTGATGGTTTAATTAATGATGAAAATGAATTGTTAACATATTTTACGAGTAAATATGTTAAACCGTGTGGTAGTAAAATAATAATAAAAAATGGAGTTAAAGTTGGAGCTTATTTAACATTTGATAGAAAGAATGATGTTGAAAAAATACTACGTGATCAACATTATTTACATGGTCAACATTTAATAGTTTCTATTTCATCAAATGATAATGAAATTAATGTAAAACAAGAACAAGAGCAACAATTCACAATTTCGCCACCAAATAAACGTCAAAAACGAGATGATGAACAAACGACACAATCTCAAAAATTACTTGTAGAAAATGTGTATGATCATCCATTCGAATGGTATTTAAATGGTCTCAGTTATAAGAGTCAACATTTATTGAATGAAAATGAACGTTTATATAAAGATAATAATGAAAAACTAGTTGAAATCAATTTGTTAAAAGAAAAACAATCGAAACTAGATCGATTAGAAGATGAAAAAAGAGAATTAATTATTTCTCTAAATACATCTCAACAAGCTCTTCAACAATTGACAGATACTTTTAAACAAAATGAAAATAAATTACTTGAATTGGATGAAAATCGAGATAAAATAAAATTAGATTATGAAATTCAAATTAAAAAACTAAACATTATACTACAGCAGTATAAACATGAGAATAAAAATTTAGTTGATAGAACAAAACTATTGGATGTACAAAATCAACAATTAACAACACAATATGAAGAATGTGAAAAATTACGAAAACAACAACAAATTGATATTGAATCATTTTTTACCATATTAAAAAAAATTGAAGCTGAATGATAAGTGATGATGACTAGTAAACATGGCCATCGTTTTTTATTAGATTAATAAGTATCTCATTTAGTTAACTTCCATCTTATTGAGTCAATATATCTTTAATAATTTCCAAATTAAAAACTGTAATTTTTCTCTATGAAAACGTGTTAGATATTTTTTTTCTTCACTTTGCCTAATAATAGAAATGAAGCCAAAGTGCAATAAACAATAAAATATGATTCTATGCAGTTAATCTCATACAAAAGATATTCTTTCAGTCTATGTATGTGTGTGTATATATAGTTTGTCTTTTTTAAACTTTATATGCACTTTTTTTGAAAATTGATCTTTTCTGATGTGTGATATATTTTTTGTCTCTTATTGTTTAACTTTTTCTGTAATTTTCTACTACTGAAATTGAAGTTCAATTTGAAACAAATTCGGCCATTTTTTTAGAAATTATGTCATTGCTCTTGTTCAGTATTTCTATACAGTTTTCTATGTTCAAGAAATTTTTGCCATTCGTAACTAATCCTAGTTGTCAAACGTTTGTTTTACTTATCTTTTAGATTAGACCATTTAATTTCATTACTGTTGATATGTATGAGAGATGATAAATGGAAGTCAACCATTAGACGATTGGATACCAGCAAAAAAACTATCCTATGCTATCGAACAAAAACCATCTATTTTGAATATCAAATCCTTTAGATGACAAATCAATGAAAAAAATAACTTTAAACAACAATCAATTAGAATTTGTTTATTCTAGAACGTGATCAACCAAATTAAATGATTCAATGGCGCAGAATAAAGGGTTGAAAGAATAACGACACTTATACGCAGATATAAAATGGCTACACAATCAGAAAGTATTAATCTTTAAACAGTGATCACACATTGTTCAAAAGTGTGTATAATACATTTATAATGGAACAACAATAAGCCTTCGCTTATACTTCTCGAATAACGTCTTTAGAAGTTAAAAATGTTTCTTGGTATTTACTATCTTCATTAATAACATGATGCTAAGAAGAAATTCTATTTTGTGAATTTTCTCATTTTTCTTTTTCTCATTATTTCTACTAAGAACAGTGCTTTTTTCGTTAGATAGCGAATCTCGTTCGCTGCTTTAATTCGTTTGTATATTATTTATATTATACTAACTCATTTCAGTCTTTTGTCTCGTTATCTATTGAATTATTCTAGTCAACAAATTTGTTTTACTGTTAATGTAAAAATGCCTGTAATACATTTTTGTTTACAATAGAGTCCCCGCTCTTGTATATTATTTATGTCTTGGATTCAATGAGTAAAATGCCGGATCATAATGGAATACGGCTTATTTACTGATCATACCGCTCTATGGACAAGGAGCAACACGAACAGTGGACTAATAAAAAATCTACAGGAAACTGTAAACACGTTTGAACGGTGGTGTGTGATAGGTTTAATTAAACAAGGACTAAATTAAGACATTAAATATTAGTTAGTAGTCGTTCTGGTTAGCTTCAGGTGTTCTATGGATAAACCTTTGCCCTTCTCAATGTAGTGATTGTTATGAATCAGCGATATTCAGCATACTTTCAAAGAATTTTTTCGTTGCATGAGAAATGAAAACTAAAAAAACATTTATTCGTTTTTTACGGTGCTCGTCAGTAAAACTTGCCGATGGTGTTAATAATTTATTCTCTTATAACTGTTTTTATATAATCTTCCACCTTCTTTCGTTTCACTCAAAACACCGTGAATTTATATTTTTATTTGAGTGAACATTTTGGATTACTAATCTGATTTCTAAACTTTCATTTTTTATAATCATTTGACTAGTCATTTTATTTTTTTTGGCGTTAAAATATTATCTGATCATTTTCAAATGTTTTAGAAAAATATTCTTTTGTAATTTTATAATGAATAAATATATTCTTCATCTCATCAGTTTTTCTTTATGAAATAAAAATGGATTCTACACGTTTTGTAAACGTATTAAGTATTAGTTTTTGAAATAGCACTCTATATCATTTGTTCGCGACAAGCGTCTAAAAATTAAAATAAACAAAAATGAAAATGACACCAACACCATCAACGTCTGAACGTAGAAAATATCGGCGACATTTTCATTTTTAGCTTATCTTAACTGTGTCTGAAAGACATATCCACAATACTTTAATAGCAAATTTTCTCTGTCGTTTCCTAAAAGAAAACATGATTAAATTTCAATACTATTTCATGTGTTTTTATTTATAACATTTGGATTTTTTCTAACTGTTCTGTTCAAAATTAAGAGGAAAAGCAGTTTTAAATAAATGACAGAATAAAGCGTATAATACTGCTACGAAAAACATGTTAGATTAATTAAAATCTACTTGAACTATTTATTTCGAGCTTTCGATGAACACTCTCACCATCGTTCGGAAACAAGATATGACAAGAAAAATGACAAATATAGAATTACTACTAATTAATACTAATATAGAATACAGTAGTAGTAAAACGAACTGAAATTAGGAATTGTAGAAAAAGAGACTGAAAACTATTGGACAAAGAGAGAAAACATAATCTAAACAGATATATGTTTGTAGGGCAATGTCTCCGACCGAAAAACATGTCCTTTAATAAGGACATATGCAATAATAACATTCAATCAAATACTCTTAGTTTGTATTTGACTTTCATTCAATGATTTTCTGCAACTTTGACGTGTGAATAGACTTTCTTTAATGATCCTACTTTTCCAAGTGTATATCTGTTTGGATTACGTTTTCTCTCTTTGTTCATATTTTCTGTCTCTCTCTCTCTCTCTCTCTCTACAATGTCTAATTCCAGTTTGTTTTACTACTGTATAGGTATATTTTTCATTTTTCTTGTCATACTATTTCCTGACGATAGTAAGAGCGTTCGTCGCAAGCTCAAACTAAATAGTTCAAGTGAATTTTAATTAATCTAACGTATTTTTCGTACCACGATTATACTCTTTATTCTGTTCTGTTCAAAGTCTTGATATCTTGATTTATAGGCAATTGTTCCTAGCTATTTTTTTCGATCGAATTAATACCGGTTTCGAAAGCGGATTCTTGGTTACGTCAGAAGTACTAAGTTAACTGTGCTTAGCACTTTTTCAGTATTTTTTTTAGCAAACATTAGTATAGGTAAATCACATATAGCTTAGCTAAAAGTAGTCAGTCTATTCTGTCATAAATACACATAATATTATTTTTTATTTTTTTCCTTAATGATTAATTTTATCTTGCAATGTTGATAAACAGTGTCTAGCAATAATCGACATCATTCTTTTCTTACTAGTTTACTACTTATGATAAATGCGCATTTCGATGGAACACTCGTTGTTGGTGTACAAAGGTACCTCCTGTTTTATTTTTTGAAATAAAGATAAAAATTGTGAGGTTTTAAGGAGACTCCTTTTTCCGATTTTGTTCACCAGTTTGTAGAGGACATTTTGACCGGTAGAATTTTTAAGTAGATAATATTCTATAAATTAGATTTTTTTTATATACTAAATAATCTTCACACATTTGTCTTTTGATCTACGCACGAAACAGGTTTTCATCACGAATGGAGAATGGCTAAGAATTTTTAGTCCCGATCTGAAAAATTTAACAAAATTTTCCAAGTAATTAATTTTTTTTTTCAACCAAATAATGTTAGTAAGCTGAAAAAGCTTCAAGACATATACGTCAAAGTATTCTCTACGAACTGGGAAGGTATGAAAAAAACCTAGAGGGGTCCTCCCTTAATCTAAAAATAAAAAATATTTGTTTTTTAATTTGATTATGCTAATTTATTGTTTAGTTATAATTCAGTCGATAATGTTTTCGATCTTTTCCATAACTCCTGATGACTCAAAGAATAATAGAATTGTTCTTTGTTAAATGAATGTTATTCATGATTGCTAGCTAATCATCATCTACTGTCGCTTCATTCGCTTTATTATTTTTATATAATTGTTTTAATTCTGCTCTGAGTACGCATTGAACAGCAACATTCATTTATTACCTAATACTTTTTTCGTAATTGGACCGATATAGTATACTACTTGTTACATGTAATTATATTTAATTACTTAAGTAATAGACTTCAAACAGGTCAAATTAATTGTTCAAGGAAATACCTAATACTTCTAATCCAAACATAAACAACATTTTATGTTAGATAAACAATACTGATTGAAAACTTTTGACATATAGATATACAGAACGTCTAGACGTGCTTTTTTGTCGAAATGGTCTTAAGAACGTGCCAAACGTGTTACTCCGTTTGAATCAGAAAAACAGTGCGTTAAGGTACACTTTTTCTCTCGATTGAATAAGAGAAGCATCTGGACACTTCTCAATTCCAGGATGCATTCTTATAGTATTCTTATGTTCAGACATGTATCATTATTTTTCAATAGTAGTTGCATCGTCACACAGTAGGCAATTTTGTCTTATAGTGCGAACATGTACTATAACTTAAAAAAGCATTTGAAAAATTTAGAAGATACCTTTTCTAGTTTTTCTGGTACACTCTTTTTAATGGTTTACTTTGAAAACTTTAAAAGTGCTTCTTGTTGTCTATAAAGCTAAGTCAGCGAAACACGATCGCTTCTGAATTTATTTTCTATATGTTTTCTAATAGATGATTCCGTTTATTTAGTCAAACAAGTTTTCCAACACTCTGTCTTAATTTTCTGCAAACCCGTGTTTCTATAAAATTAACTCAGAGAAAAATGCTCAGAGATTGGGAAAATAAAGTTTTCATAGGTTTTCTTATATGCTCTTTGGAATGGTGCAGAAATATCATTTGTTTATATACAGTTGTTCGATGCAGTTTTACACGTTGACTCCAAAATTTTGTTTTTGATGTTTTTGTTTAGAAATAAGTGGAAAAATAAATTTTACCAATAACCGATAATAGATATTAAATGGTTAAATTAATAGAATATTAAAGATCTCATACCACCGAAATTAGCTAAATCAACGGGAAAACACGAAAGTATATCCACCCTCAGGGCCTTTCGTAAATTGAGCGACGTTTCATGAAAAAATGTAGAAAACTCAAAGACGCCTCTTTTTGTTCAAAAATGTTTGCGCTATATGATGGAATTATTTGTAAATAATTTCTCGATCGCATTCAGGGACGTGTTTTTCTGAGATTTTGAAATTTAGTTGAGATAAGAGCAGCTTCAAATTTTTGTTTGTTTAACATTTTGATGTTTATTTGTCAACGTTTCGACAGAATAAACAACAAAATGTTACACAAACAAAAATTTGAAGCTGCTCTTATCTCAACTAAATTTCTACTTAAATTTTTACCCATAAATATCATAAACTATCTGAGATTTTGGTTTTCCAAGGGTCCCGCTTTCAGAAATTTCGATGGAACCTTTATATACACCACATCAGACTGAGAATTCTTTTAGCTGTTCAAATCTTTTTCCAAATTTGTTTTAAGTATTATGGTTAAAGAAAATAATTAAAAATAATGGTGGATGAATAATTTTTCGAGCCACTGTATCTCGTATAAAAAACTAGACATGACTAAAGAACAGTCAAAATTCTCAAAAATATTAGATAATTGGAAGTATCGTGATGGTGAGATGCGCATTTGAACATTGATTCCTTTTTCGGAAAAGTTGTGTCTACAGTTTCAGGTTTTTGACTTAAATGAATCTAAAAACTCGAAAACGTGTCTAATGCGTTTAGTCTCTTGAGAAAACTTGTCCGATCGATAATGAGAAATTATTTGGATGGAATTTTTTTAATCGAGATAAACAATTTAAGTTTGAGTCTAGATGCATGTAGATATTCGTCTGTATGACAATATTTTCAGGTAGGCAACACTCAGAATGTCTTTTGTTTTCTTGATCGGTAATAAATAATTGTTAAATAATTCCTATCAAGAAAACTTATTTCTGATGTGGATGTGAATGATATATTTTCGCGTTGAGTTGCTGAATCACTCATTGAAAACTCTGATTCTGTTATTCAAAATAATAAAAACCTTTCAGTCCTGTCATAGAGAAAATTCCATTGTATTTTCGTATGAATAATATCATCCTCCGCTTATACACATAGAATTTATTTAGACTACGTGCGACATTTATCGATTAATATGTGTAACTTCTGAATGTTTACTCAGCTGTTCGACATTTTGGTAATACAGCACCAACCTGATTTTTCATTGTTAAAATTTCTAACGTTATGATGCTGTGGCTCACTCATCATCATGATTAGAACTTCCGTCATCGTCCAACACCAAACGGTGTTCACTATCTTTCTATTCTAAATTATTGGACTGTATTTCCACATCGTAACGAATATGTTCTCCACTAAAACTAACGTCCGAAACTACCTGAAAAGGATAGAGCAGCATTGGTCAGAAAAACGATGTTACATGACGCTCTGACCTAGCTATTCAATAGTTATGATTAATTATAAATGTTTATAATAGATAACTGTTCATACCTGATAACGTCACATAACTATGTAATTGTTGCAATCACAACTGATCAGAAGATTTCTATTTGGAGAATTAAAATAATTGACTGATTTATGGTTACCAGCAAAGAAAAGCAACGTTTTGCTCGATGTGAATGTGATGATTATTTAATTTTCACAAAATTCTTTGGTACCAGTTCCAGTTATTTGCAACTGTTCAACTGGTCAAAAAAAGTGAGTGAGAAATTATCAGACAGAAAGTCCGACAGAAGTTGTTCTCTTCCTGTTTTCCTGCAGAACTAGACTGTTTGAGTCTTGCCGATATCCTACGTTTAGAAAAAACCCTGATTTGAGTATTCATCCTGCAGGCGTCTCACAAGTATCCATCATGCTGCTTCTACTTCTTTGATCTCGTTATTTTTGTCTGTAGCTCTAAGTAGCATCGCTCGATAATCAACTGAAAAAATGAAAAACTTGCACTTGAGTCGTAAAAGAGTCCAAATATTTTTCTGGAAGATTTTTTTTTCGGAATTTCTGCGAAAAATATCTGCAAACTCCGGTAAGACTCCTTGATGAGACGTTCACCGGATTTTTATCAGGAATCGAGGCTAGAGTACAACTTTTATGTAACATTTTTCTAATTGAATCAAAATTTTCAGTGATAAAATGATTTGTAATACATAGAAAGTTATTCTAGTCTATTCTAGTCTATCCATAGAACAGTTGATAAAAACATCGTCGTATTGAAGATCGTTTTATAAAAAATTGTTTTACTGATTTATACTTTTCGAATAATAATTTTATTCATCAACTAAGGGAATATATATATCTGGTATATTTATTCTCTAATGGAAAATGGAAAGTATTTTTCAAACATTTGCTTATATAATTTGACTTCAGCCTGATATTTTATTTTATTTCGATAGAAAGTAACTTTTTTATGTTAAATTATTAAAAATTTTTTCCCATCCTATTTTTAAGGTTGTCGCTGTACTCTTGTCTAAATGCTCTTTCATGCGCTTTGTTGTATAAAATGTTAACCCTCAACGAACACAATTTGTTTTAAAAAAAATTGTTTGTGGCTAATCGGTTGGAAGAGCAGATAACACGCCTTAGATCATTCTTCTTGTTTTTTTTTACTAGACTGAAGGAGTAGAGATGTTAACAATTATTTAATGGGATGCTTGATGTTCATTTTTGTGCTTACATTTCAGATAAACCAATGACATCTAGTAAATTCAATCCATTATGTCGTGTGCTAATTACGAATTTAGATAATCGAACAACCGACGAGCAACTTGAAGAATATGCATCAAAATATGGGACAGGTATAAGAAATTCTTAATTTTTTTAAAGTACTATCATTAATTTATTCTCTTCCGTTTTTTTTAGTGATCGATTGTCATGTTAATAATGAAAATGATGATAGTTTTATTGATTTTTCTAAACCTTTACATGTTGACTCGTTTATGGATAAACGTCCTCATATATTAGATGGACTTGAATTAAATTGTAGGCGTTGTTTACCAATGAATGAACTTCAAAAACAAGTAAAACGTATATTTGTTCGTGGTTCACGAGCGCAAATATCTGAACATCGATTAAATAATTATTTTATTAAATATGGAAAAGTTCTCTCGTCAAATATTCCACATGGAAAACAATTTGGTTTTCTGGCTTTTAGTGATTATGATATTGTTGATAAAATTATTCAAGATAAACCACATAAAATTGGTGGTGTTGAATTAGAAGTTAAAAAAGCTGAAGATTTACAAAAAGATATCAATGCTCAATCACGTATATCAAATTTAAAAAATAATAGACCAAAATCATTGATGGATATTGATATGGATTCACGATGTGTTAGTCCATCGTTAAATCGACAAACATCAACAATTTCTAATTCAGTTAGAACAAAACGAATGAGATCAGAAAGTTATAATAGTCAAACGGAACCATCTCGTTTAGTTGAAAAATTAAAAGATATTGAAAATGAAAATAGAAAATTAAAAGAAAATGAATTATTAATAATACATCGTTTTGAAAATGATTTATGGAGAGCACAAACCGATCTTGATGATGAGAGGCGAAGACATGATCAGTTAAAATTAGAATATGAATTTGTACGAAGAGAATTAAATCGAAAAACACTTGAGTTAGATTTTTTAACTGGAACAAGATTAAATGGACATACGCAACATTTACCAACACGTTCGAGATATTAAAGAAATATGTAAGTAAAATTGCATAAATGACTGACGAGGACACCTGGAAAGGTGCCCTCGTGAGTTTAGAAAACGTTTTTTTTGCTTGTCTGAAAAGCGTTCTCGGTTTGTAACAACTACAAGACAGGAATATAGAGTTTATGCGAACTTAGTAATTAAAAGTTCTTTTATCTTCAATCACATCTGCTGTTTTCTTTTAGGTCTGGTTACTCAAGAAGAAAAAACTTTTATATGTACATTTTTTACATTTGGCTTAAAGCTAAAATGCTCTTTTTTAAACGCTTTTGTTTTTTGTTATTTTTTTTCTTACTTCTTCTTAATTGTTAGATTTATATATACCCTGTGCTTATTTCTGTCCGTTGTTTCGTACTTTAAAATGTTCGCTAATAACCTCGTAAAATATCTAGTCTCTCGTCAGTCGGATCTATTGTTGATTCAAAAACATAAACAAAAATATATTTCAGAAAATCTCAGTTTTTTTTTTTGTGTATGTTTATTCAAAATATGTCAGAAAACATGTATGTTTTAATTTCTCTCGTCATGCTCGCTCTCTCTCTCTTTTTCTAAAGTATTTTGTTACTATGTGTATCTGTGTGTGTGTGGTGTGTGCATGAAAATTTGTACACATCTTTTTTCCTCAATGAAAACGGAGATGAATGAAATATTTAAAAGTAAAATTTGAAATAAGGAAAAAAACATTATTGTGCATTAACTAAAAAGTAACTAATTTTCGAGCATTTATATAGAAAAATCTGTTGATCATGTTACATTGAAACAATTTTAATTGAAAGTTTCAACTACATTATTAGAAGTATATTAGTCGTCAGCAGTATCTCAACCTGTGGATGTCTCAGACTACGATAGTTTTACACTACAAATTTTGTATACTTATGGGACCTATTTCTAGTGACTTTTTGAATTTTTATTTTATCGCTAAATCTTTCAATATCTAATGGCAAAAATTTTCAAAGAATTCTACACACTTTTTCAAAAATGGATTAAAATATTAGAAGTGACTGTTGAGCATAAAACAGCTGTAATTTTTCAACAAGAGTCATGATTCTCGTCGTTTTGGAGAAAAAAAAATGAAATCTTTATATCTCATGAATCGTTCAGTCAATGAGGACGAGCAGCATACCATCCACACTACAAGTACATAAAATTTGCAGAAAAAAAGTACAAAACTATTTCTACCTATATTAACATTACAGTCTACTTCGAATATTTCTAATGTCTTTCTGACTTCATCTTTGTCTTCTCATAAGAGATACCAAGGCAATGACGCATGGTTTTCCCATGTCAATGTGATACTGATCAGTGCCGTATTCTAATACAAAATTCAGCATAAACAACTATAATAAAAAACTAATTAAACTGATTAAATAAATTTCAGTGCGGCACCTATGCGGCACTGATTTTTGCCAGTGCGGTACTTTTTGGGCATTAATATATCGGTACTGGTGTGCACGGGTGGCAATCGACACTGGTTCGCACTTGCTGAGTACGGGTACCAAATGATGCCAGCCAGTGCCAGTGACCGATGGGATGCCGTTCGCATCGGTGCGCATTGGCAGTGCCACACTGAGATTTTTTTATAGGATAATTTAGCATATCTAGACCTTTGTTAGACGCGTATTGAACTTAAAAATGATAAATCCAAAATCAAATAACTCTCATCTAAGAGAACAATATTAACCCTTTGGCTGCGGGTGACGCAAATATACGTCATATAAAAACGCGTATTTATAAAACTTTTTAATAAACTGTAAATTTACATTAATTTATGAGCAAGAATACAACGATGCAGAAATTTTATTTTTTTCAAAAAATATTCTGCAGTCAAAGGGTTAACATGAAATGGATGTAATGAAAAATGATCAATATAGTTTACATAAAAAATTGAAAATTAATACAGTTGCAATTGTCTCAAAGACAAAATGCAATCGTTAGCCAGTCAATTTTGACAATGTTTGATTCACTTTTTGTGTCAGAATGTTACTGTAATGAGTAACTCCTTATTCTTGAATGAATGTTTGAAAACGCATGATGCTAATTTCTGTTCAAACTTTAAATAAGAAAGAAAATATCAAACAATGACAAATGATAAATAGAAAACTGATGCTGAAGAATAATAGGTAATCATGGTTCAGTCTCGATTCGTCGACACGTTAATTGATTTTCCTATTTCGTCGACATTTTATAATGTCGACGCTTCACTAACATCTTTCATGTCTAATTTTATGGTCGAGTCAGGAAAAAAGTTAATTAGTCGACGAATCGAGACGATATCATAACTATTTATCATTCGAAGAACATTGCAGACAAATAGAAAAAAGATTAAAGAAATATAAGGACAAGTAACAGATAATAATCAACAACTTGAAAGGGTATGTATTTTTTTGATCACCACATTAATTAACGAAAAAAATAAATTACAAGACAATTAATTAACGAAAGATGATTACAGAAAAAAAAACTTTTAATCATAAAATGAAGAAAAAAATGTTTACAAACTTTATGGCAACAAAGCTGTCCGAACTTTTTTTGGGCAACCTTTAGCTTTTCTCTTATCTAAAGGTTCACAACGCATTTTGTAACTAATTAAATACATTTTAAATAAAATAGCCAGGTCAACAGAGTGTTTGCATGTTCATTCATTGCTTGAGGGCAAATGGATATGTACACGATGTAAGCGTTGACAGTAATCAACATGATGTTTGCTATGTCAATCGTCGAATGATGTCCATTAACCAGATCGATGTGTATTCAACCAGACGGATGGTGTCATTGTCACAGCTGATGATGGGACAACATAAAATATAATTTATTTGTTCGTTAATTAATTTAATGGTCAAAAGTGTTATTTTTTCGTGATCAGTTCGATAGAATAAATTTGGTGGTCAAAACATATTTTTCTCGATTTGAAAACTCGGTTGACAATTTTTATTGGTGTATTTATAGTTCTATGCTAATACTTTTGGGTGCATAATCTATCTCTGTGATGCCTTGTATGATCAAATTTTCCTCATATTGAGTTCGTTTATGTCTAAATTTCGATTTTTTTTCTTCTTACCATTGACTATATTTTTTCAAGATAGACTTCACTAAAATTTGTGGACTGAAAAATATTTGCCATATAAATTTCAGCCGTTTTCCGTTGAACTGGGATGAGCGCAACAAATTCTGAGATGTTTCAGTAAAAAGAACGTTTGGAATATCAGATCAGTTATTTCGATCTGAAGTTGAAATTTTAAAGAAATACTTTCTCTTCAAAATATTGCGCAGTTCTGGCATTTATTTCGCTGAAGTAATATGTGTAGTTTTCTATAAATCAATGTTTTTCTTTTCAGGGCAATGATTTCAACAAGAAATCAGAAATAGAACTCATTTTACAGCTAATTCTAACTTTATCTTTATCAATCAATAATTAGTTCAACTTTTTATGATCGATGTCAACCTATACACAAAAAATATTAGTATAAAATGAAAGCTTATTTTTTTTTTTTTGACACTCATGACTAACTCTGACATATGATAAAGCGAAAATATACCTATCGCATCATAAATCATTCTTCCTTAAATAGAAAAGACTCTATCTTTGTGTTTAAAAAAAATACTATGACAACATTAATGGGAGTGATGTAATTTCACACTGTGAATGTTGTTGTTAGTAGTATCAGTTGCTCATCTCAATTTACATTCAATTTCCTTTTAAAATTATTATTATTTTTTCAATGCAAAAGATTCTATCTCATGTAAATACAGCTGATCAGATATAGACTCATTTATCAGTAGTTGTAAAAGGTGGAAAAAAATGACACTTTCAAATGGGCTCATTTGTTTTAACTCTAATATTTAGACACTTATCACAATTTGGATCAATACGGGCTCAACCTTCGTCTTCGAAAGAGGCACCTTTAAATAAAATCATTACTCTATTAAACGAGACATAGAATATGAGAGATTTTAGTCGAACTCTAAACCGACTTGATAAAAAATTCTCAAATTCAAATCTGTCAAAAAATACTTCAAATCTGCACTTGCCATTGCCCATCCCTGCATTAAAGATAATTACTCCTTCAGAACTACTTGTTGAAGGTTGAATTCAAATTTGTTTAATTTACATCGTATTCCTTGAAAAATAAGTTCCTGTACAACACAAGGTAAAGCAAGAAGAGATTATATGCATGTCACGTACAGTCGAAAAGAACCAGAATGATGAAATGTACGATTAAAGAACAAGTAAAACTGAACCGAGACCTTTGATTTTTAGAGTCACTGATAATCGTTTTGCAATCATGAGAAATGCTTTTTAAACGTACATCATATCAAAGTTTAACTTTTATGCTCATTAAAACAAGTTAAAAGAAATTCAAATAGTAGAAGAAAATGAGTTAGTCAAAACAAAGTCATTTTTTTCTACATTAAATTTGATATTCACATTTCTATGCTTTAGACCATGGAAAGTTTAGATATATCCGTGACATGCTATCTCGTTACCATGATGCGATGAGAAAATTAGAAAGTCCTGGTAGAAAATAAATTATTCTTATGTTGAGCAGCAATATTGGCAGTTTTATAATTCAAAATTTAAACGGTACCCTTTTCTAAAAAATAGTTCGACAGAGAGTACAACTCGTGTGCTACAAATTAGTGTAAAAGGTAGAAATAAGTGCTCTTTGATTAATTTTATTTTAGTTCGTCAAAATGACAGATTATGTCCCAAATTGAAATTGAGTAGTCCTTCACATGGGCATAGAATAATTGAATAAAAAAAAACTATAAATTTATTCTTTTCTCGCTTTCTATAACTATTTCTATGTGCACGCAGAAGGAAAAATGATAAAACCGAAAAAAGCTACCATTCATTGAAGATTAGAAGGTGAACTGAGTTAAACTATTGCGCAGCGAAGCGTAAGATCTCAATGTAAAGATTCATGAGTAAAACATCGTTAGTACGTTGCTGAGATCAACGTTATCAAACACGCTGATTTCGAATATGTGTGAGTCTTGAACAACTTTTCTCTAGAAAATAATGATCAAATTTTCATATACATTACGCGTTGACCATTTCTTCTACTTTCAAAACTGTTAGTTAGAAAAGTACATATTTATCCACTAAACGTAAATGAACTTTAAACAATAAGATAGATAAGAATGGAAAAAGTTTTACAAATAATATGTCAAAAAACGGGTTCAGTCCCGATTCGTCGACAAATTAAAGCCAATTAAGAGATTTTACTGTTTCGTCGACGCAATTTTTTTTTCGTTTCGTCGACACTTTAAAATTCCTATTTCGTCGACAAAATTTTATTCCTGT